>WEIU01023051.1:72603-136507 GCA_013389925.1 Aegithalos caudatus | reverse complement strand
AAAAAAAAAAAAAAAAAAAAGGCTGTGATGGGTGCTTTTTTGGACAAGGGCTATTTTTCCTTCAATTTCCTAGAGGAGCCACCCTTGCTTTCCACATAAGGTGCATTGCTGTGAAATGTTATTCACACAAGCAAAGAGCACTTTTATTTTGCTCACAGCTGTTTAGAAAGCCCATGCTGATGTTAAAATGTGGGAGCCTTGGGTGGTTTCACTCTGAAACACTGCTGTATGATCCTGGTACTGGCAATTAATGCTAGGCAATAAACTGATGCTTTTAGTCAGAACAGATGTTCTTCCACACAGCGTCTTACCTACAGTAAACTTTTTTTTTTCCCCGAGTTCCTTTCTTGTGACAACAAACAAATAATGTTGAATCAGTAACTAATGTGAAATTTACTTAATGGGGAATTAGAAGGCACTTGTATGGTTTCTGCCAGCAAATTAGGAAGTAAGGAAATAGATTTTATTCAAGCAATCTTATTTCTCTCTTCTTTTTGGTGAATTTACATATTTGGGTGACTGAGACACTTGGACTGTGTATGGAAGCCTTGGTCTTGCAAGATTTTTTAATGAAGAGGCTAGAAAGATATAAAATACACAGATTGATTGGACAGAAACCAGCTGATACATCTCCAAAGTTAACAGAAAGCAGAAAATATCTTTCTAGTGGCTCTCAACTGATGTCTTCTTGAACCAAGTTCACTAACACTTTTATCAGTGATCTGGAAGAAAAATAAAAGCCATGTTATATACAAAGATTGTTGGAGAGCGAAGTTTGCAAGGGAGAGCATGCTTCAGGGCAGGGAGCTGGACAGAGCTAGTCTTGAGTGAAAAACAAGGAAATGTCTATTTCCAGTGCAGCAGCAAGGGCTCCTGCCCTGCCCAAGCACCTTCCCTGGGAAAGGAAATCTGGCAATGCATCAGCCTCAGCCTGCCAGAGGACAACAAAACCTAGAGCAAGGAATTGAAATTAGGCAGATGTGAGCTAAGGGGTAGATTTGCAACAGAGGACAATGAACCACTGAAATTACTTACTGAGGGTTGTGATGGATTCTCTATGACCCGAGACTTTAAAAGCACATACTTTTCTCATCTCTCCTCCCACCTCCCAAAGGGAAAAAACAAACAAACAAACAAACAAAAATAAAAACAACAGAAAAAGAAAAAAAAAAAAGAAAAAGAAAAATAAAAGAAAAGAGATAATTTACATGATTCAGAGGACTTTTAGGTACTGTGTTATGGGGAAAATCAGGCAGGATGATCACAGTAGTGTTAGTTTTATAATCTGTGAATATGTTTGATCAGAAAACAATTTTAAGAGAAAACAAACTTCTGAAAGTCTTCAACTTATTTCATTTTGATATATCATAAAATAATTATTGGATACCTAAGAAATATGGAGGGAAGGCTAATTTGCTCTTTTTAGAGGTATTTATTGGGCAACCATAACATAATGTTAAATAAATGAAAAGAAGAATTAGACCTAATATAAGAAGAGGCTCTTTAATATACTGATGGTTAACCTGCAAAATTCTCTACATTTGGGGCAAAACAAGAAAATAGATGGTTAACTTTTTGGGAATAGATCCTAATAAAAGAGGAAGAGAAGATCCTGTGTTTATCTGCACAATAAGCTGAACTTGCCTTAGGGCATAGATGAATTGCTAGAAGGTTTAAAAGATTTTTTTCCCGTTGATATCTTAGGAAGAATGATGTGTGCTCCATCGATTCCTTGAAAGGCAGGAGAAGCCCACTTTAGTTCACTGGAAGCTCAGCCTAAGTCTGCTTTTTGAAAGACACCGAGAGTTTTGTTATGAATTTCAATCAGCTGAGTCCTCATACAGTTTTATATAGTGGTGCCCTTGATTTCTTTGTGATCCTGGTATTTTTGCAGCTAAAGGATGAGGGACTGCCCACGGGGAGCAAGGTTTGGTTTGGCACTTTCTGTTGTTGTCTTTGCCCGGAGCATCTAGTGGGAGGCCGCTGCTGGAGGTACGATGTCAGCTGTGCTGTGATCTGGCACAGGTTTGACTGCTATGAATTCCCTTGGCTGTGGCCTCTCAGAAGCTCTACCAGAAAATAAATAAATAAAACAAAGTAAAGATCAGAGACAACTCTACTTACATGTTCTTAGTAGTACAGAGAGAATATCTTAATTATCTTTTGCCTGTGAGATTAATCATACAGGATTGTTGTCCTTTCCAGTTGCATGTGAATTTAAAATATTGCTGTCTCTTAGATAATATTTCAAAGGAAAAGAAATTTCACATTACTCTACCTAGATGTGCCTGTATCTTTGTCCTCCCCATGGCATCACTCCTTCTTTTCCAGAAACATTTCAGTAAAATGCCATGTTGTGTTCCAGACACACAGTCCACAAAACAGCCCACAGTGCCAGAAGGACACAAACATGAATTTACAGTCTGGCTTGGGTGTGAATTCAGGTTACAGTGTATTTTTGCAGTGTGAGTCTCAGGCTAATTTAATTCTAAATTAACAGCTAAAAGCCAGCAAGAAAAAGTGTCAGTGGCTTTGAAGCAGATGATGCTACTCTTGTAACACAACACAAAGAGTTACTGGTTACAGTGAGGTGGGTGGAAGTAAAGCCACTGCAGGTTGTTTCCCAGTGAGGCCAGAATCAGACAAGTGAAGGTAAATAGAGGACAGAGAGCTCCCCTGTTCTGGGAAGTGAAAAGGGTTCTGTGCTGGTGAGGGCAGTGCTGCAGCTGAAAGAAAGATGTGCCTGGTTTTATCTGTGACATTATCTTCATGCAATCAGCAGAACAAGGTTCTTGGCTCCACTAGTAAGGAAAGAAGTCTGTGTGCTTGAGGACTGTACTACATAGTGAAGATTTAGGGAGGGCAGAGGCTGTGGGACCAGAGTTTGCAAGCTTGCCAAGGAATAGTGGTGAGTCATTTGCTGGGTTCTTAAAAAACAAAAACAAAAAAACAACCAAAAAAAAAACAACAAAACAAAACAAAAAACCAGAAATGAGTCCTAAAAGTATTAAAAGTAGAGTTTGGGTTTTGGAAGATGTTTTGGGGGTTTGCAGCATGATCTGTCTTGGCAGGGATGGCTCTGATAGCTTCAAATTAACTGGTGATTCCAGCAATGGAAAAGTGAGTAAGATAAAAGAAACAGTGGAAAAGAGGGTGTGCTTTGAAAATGGGAGAAGAGAGAACAGAAAGGAAGATACTTCCTGAAACTTTGAAATAATGTGTTCTCCCTTCTCCACAGCCAGTGAAGGTGAGCCTGTTTAGCTCTTTAGTTCTTAGTGTTTCCCCACTGGTTAGGGGTGAGAGCTATTGGCAAGATAAAATGAGTTGTGTGCTGTAATGCAGTCTATTACTCTGAGTGCTCCAGGAGAGAGACCCAGATAAACACTACCCAGTATAAAGCTTTTCTGTGTAGTCCATTGAAGCAATCCCTTTCCCATCCATTCTTCATTGCTAGAAATCTCACTGGTATACTGTGGTGGCTTTTTTTTTTCTATCTTAAGAAGCAATTTGTAATTAGCTTTCCTCTACCATGCTCCCTCTCTGCCAAAACAAACTTGTCAATAAAAGCCTGATGTTTAGATGCAAAAAAGATGTACATTTAATTAAATGCAAAGTTGTCTTGTGAGAATGGAACATGTGAAGAAGCCACTAAAGAGCATCACACAGAGTGCAGAGCTTCAAGCAAATGTTTAAAGAAAAGGAACAGTGTGGATATTATGACTTCAAGCCACAAACATTGTAGCAGTGAAGCAAATTGTAAAGCAAGCAATTTCTGTCAAAAAAAAAAAAAAATAGCTGCTAGTTGCATCAAATTAAGCCCTGAGAAAAATCTTCATAAAACTTGAGAGCACTGAGCTTGAGATGTATGTACAGTGAAGCAACTCCGGCGTGTGAGGTCCTGTGGGACTCCATGTGTGATGTGTGTTATGAGAAGGCTAGATTTCCAAGTCTTCGTTAGCTTTGCTAAACAAACACACATTCTTGTTAAACATTTCTCCTGAGATGACAACTATTGACAATACATCTTCCTGAAGCATACGACAGTTATCAAACATAGCTGACACTTTGCAAAGTTTCCATTATTCTCTGGTTGCTGAAGAAGCTGGAGGGTAGAGCAGGACACTTGGCATTGGGAGCACTTTAGCAGTTAATGTTTTGCACAAAATTTGTTAAGTATAGAAACTGCACTCAGATGTCTAAAATGTTGATTCTATGGAAATATCAGTATGGGGCCTGCTGTTAAAATCTGGGGAGATACATGCTCTCTGGGAAAGCCATGCACACCAGCAGCAATTCAGTGTCATAAAAGCTGATGTTAGGGGTCATGTTCATTTAAGCTTGTTGGGTGTTTCATGCACTTTTCATCTCATGGTTCTCAAGGAGGACAATGAAGACTGGGGTAAGAAAACAAGATAGCTCATTTCTGTACCATCTTCAAATGTGCAAGCAAGAGGCTCCATTTGTATCTCTATACAGAGGAGGATGCTGTGAAACTTGCACATGGTCTGAGCCTAGCTCTGACATGGTGTTTCATTAACCTGAAATCAGCACAGCATGAGCATAACAGTGAGGACAACAAAGCTGATTTTCTCACTTTGAGAGAATCATATAAAGCATCTCAAAAGTAAAGAAGCTTGAAATCCTCCTCAAAAATACAAGAAAACATAAAACAGTCAGCAACAAAAACAAATTGCTAATAGGCATTATTTGAAAAAAAAAAAAAAAACCAAAAAAAAAAAACCAAAAAACTCCAAACCAACTAACAGCAACTATATTCAAGTGGAGCACCTTAGCAAAACCATGGTCAACAATGTTGCTGCATGAGAATACATGTCTCTAATGTTGGGGAGAACTTGTTTTCCAAGAAAAGCAGAATGAAAAGAAAAGCATTGGAACAATTTATGGAGCAGAGAAATATGCTGAATCATTTACTTACCGTCTTTTATATTTGATTGTCTAAGCTGATACAAAGCATGGAAAGTCTTCCTTTTGCTTCTTTTTAGGCTGCAAATCAGAGCTGAAGATAAACAGCCTTCAAATTGCCTCTTGCTAAACACAAACAATTACAGTAAGATAGACAAATAGCAGTGTATGCATGAAAGTAGTTTAATTTAATACACAGTGGTGTACACAATCTATCAAAGATGACTGTATAAGCATCATTTTCCATGACAAGAAAAAACCTGAAACTGTTGGTGGTTCATTGCTACTTTTCATCAGTACTGTTTAATGTTGGCTGGAATAACCTGCAGAACCCCTGGAGGAACTTCTGGTCCCCTGAGTTTGTGGGTTTGTCTGAACCTGTGCTTAAATATTAGTGAGGGGGATTTTGGTCTCACAAACTACTCTGCTCCAATGATGTGTCCAGTGGCTGTACCAAACAAGTCTAATATCCCTTTTTAGTTATTATGCTTTTCTCTCTGCATTGATTTTGTCTCCTTTGTTGTCTCATAATGCAGTTAATCTTGTCACACTGCCAGAGGTGATGAGGAATGGCTGATCTTACTCATTAAAACAACTATCTCTTTATATAAAGGGATGTTCTCCTTGTAGCACTTTTTACTCTCCCTCCTCCCTGGGAATTAAAACCTGTTTCTGTCAATCTCTCCTTGAAGCCTTTTGTAATGGCTCAACTTTGTAATTTTGGCCTGCCTTCTAGTACCAGAGCCCATAGCCAGGCTCACTGCCCCAGCTGACACCTCAGAAGCATTTGGAATAAATATTTTCAATGGTCATTATAGGTCAAAAGTGTTGTCCAGTCAAGGTTGTGTTTTTTCACCTTTTGAAAAAAAAGTCGTCAAAGGTGACGTGGTTCTGCATGCTCAGTTTGAGGCATGCTGTGATTTCCAGGTGTTTTCAGCAGTGCTACTGCTTACCCAGTCTGCACATTGGAATCATTTTCTTTCCATTTCCAACAGACAACATGACAAGGCTATCATGGGAGGAGGTGACATGTGGTTCACCTGAGTCAAAGCAAGCCGCCTCTCACCTCCTCTTAATCTCTGCATTTTGCATCCTGGTTTACAATGACATTGATGCCTTGGGAAGGCTGACCCAAAATAGAGACTGGACAGAGCTAGAGAAAAAAGTAAGTATTTATTAAAAGGCCTTTAGGGTACACCTTGGGCAGGACATGAGTCTGGCCAGGGCTACACCCAAGGTGGACTAAGAATGGTGACAAAATGGATGACTGATCACGAGTTCCTACACTTTTATAAGTTTTGGTCCATTTGCATATTGGAGCCCAATTGTCCAGCCACAGCCTCAGGTTGTGAGGTCTCATCCTTCTTGTTTCTCTCTTCAGTTCACCACTGTTTATGTTTTTGGGCCTGAAAGTTGAACTCATTGTCCTTGGTCTTCAGCAGGAAAAGGATTTGTTTTGTCAACCTACTCTGTGAAGAGAGCTTACTAGCACTTAATATGAGTCTCAGAACTATACCCCTAGGCATCACAAAATCAAAAAAAACATGAAAGCTAAAACTTAAGGCACCAATACCAGTAGCAAAGACCCAGTGCAGAAGCACTGGTGTTACTGGGAAATCAGGGCTGCCCCACAGGGAGGGCTGTGTGGGCTGCCTGGCCTGTGGTGGTTTGCAGCTCTTGCTGACACTCAGTAGAGCAGGAGCCATAAGATGCAGAAAGCCTCAGGTGCCCTGTAGCACAGGAGTAGGATGTTGGCCCCCCTGCTTCCCCCTGTCCCCAGATCCTGTCCAGGAGCCTAAGGGCTGTGTGTGCACTGTGTGCAGCAGGTACTTGGCTGTACTGGTCCTGTAATGTTTGGCTTTCTCCTCATTGTGTTGCTGTGTGCTGTTTGCCTTTGCTCCCAGCTGGTGCTAAGGACATCACTGCTCTGTTTCCACACTGGTAGCTGCATCAACACATGCAGGGAAGCCACATTTCTCTCTCGTTCTTCACCACAGACATGACACAATGTGTTAAAAGGCAGATATAACCACAAGAGAAATTTTTTCCTGTGGTCCAGAGATTAAACCACAGCTGCCAGTGGTTTCGCTGCAAGTACAGAAATTGCCAGGCAGGAGATTACACCATAATATTGGGTTGCACTCCAGCCTCCTCACTTGAGTTTTCTAGGAACATATTGCCAAGATTCCTTTAGTGTAGCTCCCTCCCCAGTTCTGGACACCCTTGTGCCATGTCTGTCATTCCTGCAGAAGTTTCAGAGCCAGCCCTGTCCCAGCCAGTCAGTCCTGATGCAGAAATGGCTCAGAGTTTCAGGGCTGGAAGGAAGCTCTGGCTGCAGTTTCAGGTTGGTCAGGAATCCCAGAGTGTCAAGTGAACCATCAGACACAGCTGGTGGCTGCTGAGGACCAACCACTACCCTGTACACAGCCATGGAGTTATAAGGCTGGCTGGGTTAGAAGAGAACCTGAAGACCACCTAGCTCCAAATCCTCTGCCATGGGCAGATTCAACTTCCAGGGGACCAGGTTGCTCAAGACCTCATCCAGCCTGGTTTTCAACACTTCCAGGGATGGGGTAACTACAGCTTCTCTGGGCAACTTGTTCCAGTTCCTCACCTCCCTCAAAGTAAAGAATTTCTTCCTAATATTTAATATAAACTTGTTATCTTTCAGTTTAAAGCCACTCCCTTTTGTCCTATCACTTCATGCCCCTGAAAAAACTCCCTCTCCTGTTTTCTTGTATACCCCTTCAGGTACTGGAAAGCTGCTGTAAGGTCTCCAGGGAAGCTTCAGTTTTTTAGGTTGAAAAATGCCAACTCTCTCAGCCTGTCTTCATAAGAGATGTGCTCCAGCCCTCTGGTCATCTTTGTGAATCTCCTCTGGACTCGCTCCAGAAGTTCCATGTCCTTCCTATGTTGGGAAACCCAGAGCTGGACACAGTACTCCAGGTAAATACTGTGCCCATACTCAGAACAATGGAGTAGGGGGAGAATCACCTGTCTCAGCCTGTTGGTCACACCTCTTTGGATGCAGCCCATGACAGGGTTGGCTCTCGGGGTGCATTGTGCAGTTTTTTGGCTCTCACACTCATCCAAGCGCCAGGACTGAATTCCTGCTTGTGACCAGAGCAAATGATGTTGGGCTCTTGCAGAATGTGTTTTAGCTTAGTTTTTCACAGAAAAAATCCAGTTTGGGATCTCTGGAACTGATTTCTGCTGCAAGCTGAAGCACAGTAAGTGAATACTAGGACAAAATTCAGAATTGCACTCCAAAATTGAAACACAAATGTGAACTCCTTATATTGGCTCTTTTATATATTTGCTTCATCTGGGAGAAGCTGAAGCTCAGACAGAAGCTGGGAAACCTGACTCATTAGTTACTTTGGAAAGGTTATTAAGTGTTAGGATTATGCTTCAACACTGCCTGTTAGCAAATGGTCCTTAAGAAACACTAACAGTGGCCAAAGAAACACAAAGTGGTGGGGAGAACAGGGGTTTTGGAGAAGGACAGTGGAAAACCTACCATCCTATCTGTGGGAGAAGGGAGCCATAGAAATGCCAATCTCACTGTCATTTTTGATGATAAACTAACCACAGGGAAAATCACATGTCCTACAAAGTTTGAGATTTTTCAACTGCTGATGTTTTCCTGAAAATGAATCCTAAAATACATGATGTTTCTCGGAGTGTCAACATCAGTCACCAGTTTTGTGTTCAACCAAGCACCAGTTTTGATTCACCACTTCCTTCAGGAGACTTGTCAGAAGACTTGTGCTCTCTTAAGGAGTTATTTCTTTTCAGAAATAATGCAATAATTTTATATACTTGTCTTCAGGGGTCAGCATTAATGTGGACCCTGAAAACCTGTCAGTAATTAAAAGCTTCTAGCTCAGTTCCTTGGGAAATGTCAATGACCAGTCTAAGATGTGGTGTTTATCCTCTTGCAGCTTGCCTTGCACTCAGGCAGCTAAGCAAACACTATTTTCAAATGGCAAAGTATTTGCAGCTATAATAAAATTATTTTAAAAGAGACAGAATTTCACAGGCTATCAAGATAAAATAATTGAGATTTGGTTTATGTCATTCATTACCAAAGGTGCTACTTCTGGTCTTACTGCAATAGAAACAGAGAAAACTTATTTTGCTTTCTGCACAACCACACATTAAATTATATTTCTTATTTTGAGGGCTGTTTTCTAGCAATTTCAGACACTCTGCCTTCTCAATCCCTCCATTCCCTTTTCATTCCTGCTTAAACCAGCAGAAGACATACTGCTCAACTCAAAGGGAGCCACAGCATCACTACCCCACAAGCAGGACTGGCAGCAGAGGCAGCATCCAGGGCAGGATGCAGAGAGCAGAGCCAGCCTTTTTGTTTGGCCATAGCTGAGGTGGTACCCAATCCCCTCCCTCCCTGGCATCTGTGACCCTCAGTGAAGCCTGCAGCCCTGAGCAGCTAGGAGATGATGTGTCATCTTGTCAGCTTAGGGACTTCAACACTCAAAGCTTTTTTGTAACCAGTCTGCCATCTATTAGCATAAATGGGGAAATAAAAAAGAAGGGATCTGCTCCTGCTGTCCTCTCAGGAAAGGGCAGTAGATGAATGTGCCATGATAGCATGAAGGTAGCATGAAGGGATACATCTGTACTCATAAAATTATCCTGGGAAGCTCATCCTCAGGTCTCTGCAGCGCCCACCTGTTAAATACACATCCACTGTGTATCAGGTGTGCACCCTACAAAAATCCCCTCCTGCTGTTGTGGAGGCTGTTGCCCCTCGTCCTTTCTGAATGTCACTGATTCCACCATCTGAGAAACCACACAGTCTAGGCACAAAGCAGGGTGGCACCGTTCCAGGGGTTGGACCAACAGAGGACCAACAAAAAGGCCATCTCTGCCCCCAAAAAACTAAAACACAACAGGGAACAGCACAAAGGGACAGACACAGAGAGGCCAAAGCTGTGCCATGTCCCCTGCTCTGCCTCCCCCTCCTCTGCCCCCACCAAAAACTTGCTGAATAATGTTCCAGGGAGAGGTTAAGGAATAGTTCCTCAGGGTCTTCAGCACCTCTCTGCATGACAACTTTTATGAAGAAATGTTTTAATGCTAAAAAGCAAACAAAGAAGCCAAAAATATGTCTCATTTTCAGTATTTCAAGATTGAAAAACATTATGAGCATGGGATTTGCCAAACACAGGTTGAGTAGATTTTTTTCCTGTTATACAAAATAAAACGTCTGGAACCTGGAATTTTCCATTGACCTAATTTAAAAATATATACTTGAAAATTTGTTTCAAATCCTTTTGTGCTATTTAAATTTATTAAATATAGATTGTGTGTTTTAAACAGAAAATTAGGTAAAACATCAGTGGGAGGTTTAGTCTGATTGCTGTGCATGTTTAAAAGAAAATTCTCTGCATGTTTAAAGGAAAAACACACTTAGGCACTGTGACATTCGGTTTTTAAGAAACCCAGTTTAATTATATTTTCCCTAATTAAGGATTTCATTATGGGGATCACATGATTTAATTATATCAATACCCCAAAGACCTGATTGTGAACATAAAATGTGGATTAAAAGGATGCCTCATCACTTAATTACCTGCTAGATTGGAACAGATCCATGTTGTAGGTCAAAAGGGACATAAAATGCAGGCTTCTGCCTCCCTCTTTGTTGTGTGTGAAGGGCTCTGTGTATAGGGAGAGAAGCGGGGGAGCACTCTTATATCTGTATTGGGAGTGATAATTATCTGTGAGCAGTTTTCCAAGCATATATTGAGATAGATGGATAGATAGATAGATAGATTTAAAATTATTAATATATTTTAAATTTTCAGGAAGTCTGTAATGGAGGTGAGCCGCATATTTCAGCTTACAGTCTAATGGAAGCCTGTGTATTTATTCTCAAAGTATAAGGTCTTGTCTTTCAGAAGGAAAATGCCAAGCAGTTGGAAATCTTAGGCTGGATTTTAGAGTGTCCCAAAGTGAGCAGATGGATGGATACCTGGTGCTGTAGCAGGGACTGGGTCTGTCTCTCCCTGCTTCCAGTCATCATGAGGCCCCTGGAGTGGTTGTGCTTCTGGAGGTTCCTCACCACTGATTAATGGGGCTGATCTGGGGGATGGAGGGCATGAAATATTTTGGGACATCAGTCGAGGGACAAAATGATAACCTGCCCAAACCTTGTTTACCACACACCTCTCTTCCCCACCCTCTAACCAGCTACTAACTGCTGCTCCCAGGAAGAGGCTTTGGCAGGGAGCACTGAGCACACAAAAGTGGAAAACCTGCATCAGTCACTATGGTCTAGCTTTTCTTCTGTCATTCAAAATGCCTTCTCACTTCCCACAACCCTTACAAGCTCCTACTTAGCAAAGCTAGAAATCTGGCCCTTGTACCCAATATTCCCAAAGTACAGAGCAAATTCTGTCAGCAAGAAAAGGTCCCATAGGGGACAAGTGCAATTTTATCAGGGCCCATGGCAGCATTGCACGCTGTGGACTGAGCCTGTTGCAAACTCCCTACAGCATAGCTCCCCACAGCTTTCTAGGGGGGTTGAAGGGTTGTAGGATACCCATATAAGGTCAGTTTTCTCCTCCAGCATGCCATAAAAAGGAGATTTCCCTGCAGTCCTGCCCTGGCAGGTATTCTGCTTTTTCCCAGTACCCTCAGGGCCAGCAGACTCTGGTAGGTACAAATGGGGCAGCAGAACCATGATTAGGTTGCTGCGTCAAACTCTGCAGTGACCCAAACCAGCTTTGCCTATATCCAATCCCCACTCTGATGAGGAGAATGACTCTAGTAAGGACTACTTCAAGGCCACCAGGAGGGCTGGTCTGGAAACAGAGGGCAGAATGCTCCTTTTCCTAGGAAAGATATCCTCACGCACATGGGAGCAGTGATCCCTTGAGCAAGGGGACAGCCTCCAAAGTGTCCCTTTTCTCTCTGGGAGCAGCCTGATGGCTGAAGTGTACTCTCAGATGACATCCTGCAAATGCTGCTGCAGTGGTGGTGTTACTGCCTGGTACAAGATAAGAAACCAAATCCTGCGCCCATCTTGGGTTGCAAGGCTAGGTAAAAACAAGGTCTCCTGAAACCACCACTAACAGCTGATGCTGATACATCCCAAGTCCCTTCTATGGCTCTTCCATAGGCACCATGGAGGATACAGAACTGGATGGTGCAGCTGTTCAGGGCTATTCCAAACCAAGCAACTCTGACACCTCATCACAGGAATGACAAAGATCTGCACCCCACAGCAAGGCCAGCAGCTTGGATACTGCCAGCCCCATAGATAGTGCCAGCCTGTCCTGCCATTGCTGGGCACAGCCACCTTGCTCTGCCTGACCCCTGGGCACAGCCACATGGCCACCCTGCCCTGCCTGCCTCTGGGCAGATCCTGGAGGAGGCTTTGTGCACACTGTGGCAATGTGCCTGGGCTCTGAGAAACAAGGGAGCACATCCAACTGTTAAATTATCCTCTGCAAGTGGTACAGTGCTATGGGATGAAGACCCATTTCTTTTACTTTGATTTGATCTCATTTTTCTAGGCAGGGAAATGCCCCAGTGACAGTATCACTGCAGATGGCATCACAAAGCCCCGGCTGGCACCAACTGAGTTGGCACAGTCAGATTATCATGTTCGAGTTTGTGTCTGTCTTTTCTTTTTTCCCTGCTTTGCTGTGCTAATAGCATTTCTATTACCATATAGGCTTCAGTCAGCTCCTTCAAAAGGACAGAGACCAACATATATTGAGATAGATGGATTCACTGGAAAAAAGGATGGGTCACAGAAAAAGCTAAATGATGCTAGGCTATCTTTATAATTCTTTCCTTTTTTTCTCCCTCCCTCTCTCTCACTCTCTCTCTCTCATCTGGGCTTAAAGGGAGACAGGAATTGAAGTTGCAGGGTCTCCAGGGCAGTATTGCAGAGCAGTGCTGCTTAATGGGGCAGCTGGTGGAGAGAGCTGAGCACATGTTTCCTTTGCAGTTTTCATCTTCATACTTCACAGGGCCTAGGGACTGATTGATGGAATTCTTTTTTTTTTTTTTTTTTTTTTTTTAAAATTTNNNTTTTTTTTTTTTTAACATAGCTTTCTTGAGGCCTAGAGGCTGCCACACTGAACATATGTCCACATATTCCCTTGGGCAGTATTTAAATGTGTGCATCCATGTGACTGTATTTGTTTAGTGTGTGCTCCCACTGATCTAATGGGACCTTTCCCATGACCCATTGCTTCCCTAAGTTTGCCACTTGCTGCTGTCAGGCGAGAGAGGCTTTAACTTGGATGGCTGTAGCTGTAAATGAATGGGACTTTTTTTTCCCTTTCAGTCCTTTCGACTGAACCCTCTTGCTGATGGATCATCTAATGCAGTTTAGTTGAGAACCCTTCCTCGTGCTGTTAAAAAAAGCCAAACCTAAACAGACCCCATCTGTTGCAATCCTATGTCTATTTATGTGAATGCAAAATTTGTCAGGCTGCTTTCTGCTTGTTAATAAGCCATCCTCTGAGAACAAAATCCTCTCTTGGAAAACTCCCAGTAAGATGTGCATTGCTTGCTACACTGGATACTTCTAATGCTAAAATCTCTTGGGAACAAGAAAAGCAGTGGTTGCACACTGCACTCACTTTCCATAGAAGAAAATGTACAATTCTCCGTGGTATTTAGCGTTCCCCAGGTAGGCAGCTCAGTGAGACACAAATTGGAATAAAACTATATTTAAGACATTTCCAGCATACACAACCTGCTTGAGTAACACTCAACACTGCTTAGAGGAGGAGACTAGAAGCAGATTATTTACATTTCCCACTGTTGCAACGTTGTGCAAAAGCCTGATTATATCCTACCTTTTATCTATCTTTCTATTCCAGCAAAAAGCCTGCAAACCCCATAGAATGGCACAGGAGATGCTTGAATGGGTTCAGGAGCTGTGGCAGACTAAAAGAGTTAAAAATCATGTAAATATTCTACAAGCAGCATTTCCACTCATTTAAGGTTGTGGGAGGAAATACCATAATGTGGGCAAAATATATAGAGAACGTAAATCAAAAACAGATTAATTCTATTATCTGCCAGACCTCTTGTTCAAGAGTGGAGCTTTCCTTCCCAGCACCATCCCTGCCCTAAAGAGCTTAAGGGAAACATAGGAGGGCTGAGGACTGCGAGGGACTGCCCTCACCTCCCTGCCAAGGTGCACATGGAATACCCCTCCTCCAGTCTTCTGGAAAATGCCCACACTGTCACACCAGATCACACTGCCCACACCAAATCCTGCTCAAGGTAAGGCTGAGGGCAAACCCTCCATCTCTGTGCCATGAATATGGGTTGGGCTACCTTTTCCAGCATTCTCCACAGGAGTCATACCAGGAACCAAGAACAGTGTATGGGAATTCACGCTGGATTTTGAAATGTCACTTGTCAGTCTAAACTCAGCTATCTCTTTTAGCTTGACATAGGCTGGGGAAGAAATCAGCTGGAAAATAGTAATAAATATACCAAATGCAGACTGTTTTTTAAACATTGCATTTTCTATTAAATAAAGAATAGTTTTACCAGCCATATCAGTGGGAAATGTATCATGGACTGAGAAACAACACCAGAGAATTCAGTCATCCTAAGCCTAAACTGACTTTCCTTAGAAAAATTATTTACTAAACAAAAGTGCAGCCTTCAGGTTATGTCAGGGGCTGACAAATGACTATGTGTTATTGTATGTATGGTATACTGTAAGAGATGCTGTCACATGAACTTGTGTTCAGTTATTAATCACTGATGGTTTTGTCACTTTCAAAAGAAAGTGCAAGGTGATGGATTGGCTTATTTACCCCTTCCAAGAAAATATTTATTTTCAAGTTGATTTTTAGCCTTGCTTTCCTTAATCTCCTGAGCAGTGCTTCTGCTGGAAAATACTTTGGAAATGGGTGACTAATTTAGCATCCTGGTTTTGCTAAAATTTTATGGTCTGTTTTGCTATTTTTAATTCTTTGTTTCTAGGATACTGACCCCAGGAGTTTAGCAGACACTGTTGTATGCACAGGGTACATGTCACCACTCTTCCACATTGCTGTCTTCAAGGAGTCAGGTCTGGTTGGAGATGCCAATGGTGTGTGTACTTTGGAAGCTTTTACTCAAAAAACCTTAAGGGTACATTCCAAATAGAGCTATAATGTCCTTGTGAGGCAGGAGGAAAAGTTTGAGCATCTATATCCCAGCTTGATTTTCAAGTCTATAACTCAACCAAGCAAACAAAGCGGGGCCTCCTGCTGGTTGTAAAATAAGACGAGTTGGTAGCATGAAAAGGGAAACAGACTGAAACCCTTCAGTATGTTCTGCAGTAATTTTTTTCAGTCAAAATGACACCATAAAATAAGGAAATTAATTACTAATTTCATCAACACTTGAGCCCTTGATAAATCTGGATGGCTGCTTAAAAAGTTGGCTACCCAAACTTTGATGTCTAAAAGTTGATTAGTTAGGTGAAAGCTGTGTCCTATAAGCCCATGTTGCTTGTGTTAATGACAGTAATGAAGTTTCAACTCTTGCTTTCATTGTATATGAACCACTCCATTGTCTGGCAACAGGCTACCCAATTAGGATTTTTAATATAGAAGCAACATGAAATTCTTTCCCAATTCATCAGAGCATCACCTGTGCATCAAGATTATGTTATAAAAATCATGGTGAATGAAGTGATCTTGGGTCACTCCTTTGACAGCCCTTGAATATCTCTGAGCTTCTTACTGTACTGTATATTGCTGAATGGCTTTCATAATCACCCTTGAAACAGAAAACAGTTCTAGTTTAGAAATTCATACATCATCTGACTTTCTGCCAAAGTAATCCACTTTTTATTAATATAAGACAATGTGGAGAGAGGTGCTGGGGATGCTGTGGGAGCTGATTCAGAGATGAACTGACCCACTTGTGAGTTCCTACACCCTACACCCTGAGCTCTGCACTGCTACTCACCAGGGACACTCCAAAAATACACTTTCAAGTGTATTTTTTTCACTGTCACAGGGCAACCATCAGTTTTCACTCACCTTTTCTGATCCATTAAAAATGTGGTTCCACCCCACTTTATTTGACTGTATCTACATGCATTTCACTAATTTTTAACTCTTTTGTTAACCTGAAATCTATTCTGTGGAATTGATCGCAATTGGGATGTGTTCATCAGTGCTGCTGGAGTCTATGTCAGTCTCTGATGGAGTGTTCCTGTAACTCTGCCATATTTATTTTGTGTGATGACATCTATACAATGCAAGGTCAGCAAGATCAGAATAACCCTTTCTTTCAAACCCAGGCATTTGTTTTGATATGAAGAGAAATTTACCTTTCCTCAATTCCATTTCTTGTGGGTCCGTTTCAGAAATCGGGTGTCTTTTGCTGGTAGCTGCTATGACCCCAATGTTCACTGCCCACAGCCATCTCCTTCCTCTCTGCTGAACTTTCCAGTCATTTTGGTAGCCTTGATTTTACATCCCAGCAGTAACATTGGTGCCCCATCTAAACTGAGGGTGGATTCATGAACACTACCTGGTCCCTGGTGGAGCAGGATAAGACCCAATTGCTAAACTCAAATCCCAGTCTCATCAGGAAGTGGCTTGCTAAGGGTTGTGAAGTGCTCAGAAGTGCCCTGAAGTAAGCTATAGCAGAACACTACAATTCAGATGCAACTGGAGTGGTCTTCTTTCGGCTTTCTGTGAGGAAATGGTCATTTCTGACACAGAGAAAGCCTGCTTTCCCCTCTGTAGTGGATAACTTTGCTGTGTTTTTGCAAAGTGAAGTACAAAGTATAATGGGAGTGCTGATCACAAGAAGGCAAGAAAAGTAACTCCTCTCTCGTCCATGCTGAAGGTCTCAGCTGGAGCGCTGTATCCAGGCTGGGGCACCACACTTCAAGAGAGATGTGGAATCAATCCAGGAAAAGCGATGAGAGAGCTGAAAAACATAACCTATGAAAGAAGGCTGAAAGAACTGAGGTTGTTTAGAATAAAGGCTGGACTAAGAGGAGATGCAATAACATAAATGTAGTTATGTAAGTGGTTGCTGCAAAGAGGGAGGAAATAAACTCTTTTCTCTTGACTTTGGACTGGAAAAGAAAAAGGGGCTGTAATGGAGAACTGTATATGGATATAAACTTGATTTTCTGGTGGAGCATTGGGCTGTATTTGTGGGACACTGTCTGAGCAGTGGGGAAAGGGGAAATCCATGGCTCGGGTTGTCCCTCACCAGTGTAGTCTACACCTGTAAATGTAACGTGTTTGACCGAGAGCAGAGGAGCCTGAGGCTGGAAGGAATGATGACAATCAGGCCAGCTGTGCGGAGAAACAAAATGTTTGTTTGGACAATTTGCATCTGTTGCTTTTTTTAACCGGATAAGAGAGTACACTATGTAATATACACACACCAGCTTCACTTACCGACAGAGACTTAAAATATTTATATCACGGACAAACAATGCCAAGGAACTCCCCTACAAATGCAGTGATTTAATAAACACAGTACTGTAATGTAGCATTTATCTTTATTATATATAATCAGCTGTTGCTTTTACATGGGTAGAAATAATGTCAAACTGAGCCAAGGTAAGATGGGAAGGTTGGAAGGTTCCCATTTCCCCAGTCCCAGACATACACACCTTTTTGGGTTTTGTAAGTACACATGGGCTTTAAGACTGTGTGAGGCACAGCAAAGAACTTCCTGCTGTGGCCCCACAAAGGACTGTGCATCTCACAGACCTCTTGAGGTCTTACACAGCAGATAGCTCCTCTACTCGGTCTCCATCAATATCATGGAATAAATATCCTCCATAAAACCATTGCATAAATGTGTATGTATGTATCCGGGCAAAAGATGTGCATTTCTTCCCAAGGAAAGGTCAGCAAGATATCTATCTGAAAACACAGATACATTCTACATAAAGATTTTTATACTGGGCAACAGGTACCATACCAGATCCTCAGACAAACCCAACCCAGGGCTCAGGGTTCACTGTCATGATCAATACAACATTAAAAAAAAATAAAAGTGAAGGTGATACACTGTGACTTCATTGACAGTTCCTAATCACATGGTAATCCTAATCCCATGCTAATATGATATAAATCATTGATGGAATGATTGGCTGAATGAACTGTCTATCGCAGGTGCTTTTTCTCCCTGAGCAAAATGCTATTAGTGCATGCATACAAGAAAAAACTTAAATACAAGAGTTAGAGAGATGGCCATTTTTCAAGGGTATTTACATTCTCCTTAATGGAGGCACTTTTTCATATGCTCATGAATGTGATCCAGTCTGAAACTTTATCATTTTTTTGTAGCAATATTCTGTGTTCTTCCACCTTCATGTAAAATAGAGAATTGCCCCAAAGAGCATTTCATCAAGAAACCACAGTTTTAAATGAAGCTTTGCGTCTTAAGAAAGAAGTTCACAAACTGCTCGAAGGTCAGAGCAGGAGCTGGCCCATACTTTGCAGACGTGTGAAAACACGATGCCAGCAGGCTCTGAGAACAGTATGAACAGTGGTTGCACAGTTTCAAGATGCAAATGAATGTAAACACACAAACATTACACATATGGAAAATTTCTTCTTGGGAGACATGATGCCAGAGCTAGAGTCATTAGACATATTGTTCCCTGTGACTTTATCCCAGCTCACAGTCGCCACTGTGAGGCCTTATCACCAGATCCCTGTCACCTCCATACCCAAGTGAGCTCCACATTAATACACCCAAATTAGCCTGCCCTGAGTGATGTCTAGTTTTTCACAAGACAGGGTTGGGTTTTTCACTTCCCTTCTCAGTGAACCTTCACCCAGACAGCAACTATTTTCATGTCAAAGCAAGGATCCAGTTGCCAAAATGGACATCACCAGGGATGGCATCTGCTAAGACTGAATGCTTCACATGCATAGGCGCCAATGTAATCTCATCACAAATTACCTTAATTGAAAGCAGAATAGCCTCCTCCTGAAGAGTCAATTACTTGCTCTCACCTGATCTCTTGGGAAAGTACCTGGCTGTGGTGTCTCCCAGTGTTGGGACAGTGAGGTCTCTGGGATGATGGAAGGCATATTTTTGGCAGTACATGGGTTATCTGAATTTACAAACCACTCATTAATAAGTGAACTTCTCAAGGAGATCACCAAGAAGCACTGTCAGGGTTCCCAGACAAAGGTCATATATGGTCTTTCCACCAGTCTCTGGTGAGTTCCCAACAGTGTCTGTATTTCACCTGGGTCTGGAAGACATATGACCAGGAGGTGTGAAATATGTCTTAAGTAACATCTTTGGAGAGGTGTTGGAGTGGTTTTTCCAGGCTGTGCTGACAGGGTGGGACTAGCAGGTTTTTCAGAGCATAGCATAGGATTGGTCTCTCAGATGTCAGGCAGGGGGGTGCATAGACCTAGGCTTCCTTCCAGAGTAGATAAGGACATGCAGGATTAGGGATGAGAGAACACAGCATGTGGCACCCTGTGGGGACTGCAGAGCAACCTGCACCCTCTGCAGACACAGGTCTCCACTATTCAGGACACACTCACAATGCTCCTCAGTGAAGCTTCTGGCAGCAATGTCAAAGTGTTATCAGGGAGCTTAAGGAAGACAGTATCATGTATAAACCACAGTGCCAAGCCTTCTGCAAAGCCCAGGTGCTGTTTAAGGATTTCTTTTCTTCTTTCCTAATGTCCCGGATACCTGAAAAATCCCTTCTGACTCCAGGCTTTTCTTGGAGTAGCCTTGGAACATCCCATATGGCAACAGGGAAACCAACAAGGGGTGCCTTTCTCTACAGAGCTGGACACCTTTCCCACAGTAAAGCAGGGGCCACTGAACCAGAGGAAACCCATCCTGGCTCACCAGAGAGATATCTAGGGATCACTCCCATAACCATTATCCTTGGTCACAGGGAGAACAGAGGGAATCAGTAGGGCAATCATGGGGAAAGTTCTTGCTGGAACAGGGCATTTGACCCCGACTGGCAGCTATCAGAAAGTATCTGGTTCCTCAGATACTCTGTTATAAGAAGAGGCACAGCTACTGCTTGACAGGGCAGTAACTCCATAGAAGGGGCATCTTGGAGGCCAGGACACTGTGCAGGTGCTCTCAGGGGCTGGGTAGTTCCCAAAGACTAATGCATTCATCATCTTCTGTTCTGCTTTGTGCCTACAGGCATTAAAGTGATAATGCTGCAGTGGGGCTGTAGCTCCTTATGTGTTGTGATCATAGGTGTCAATGAAGGTATTGGAATGGAGAGGAGAGTACAGTCAAGGAAGTGCATGTTAGAGGACAGGGATGTGGAAGCAGTCAGGAGTGCAGCAGGAGCAGAGACAGCTGTCCAAAAGCTTGGAGCCCCCAAGGCACATTCACACAGGGCCGAGCACAGGCAGGCAATTGCACTCCCCCCGAAAAACCTTCATCTGCTGTTTGGTGTTTTTACTAGAAGTCTATTGTCATGGCTCAGCAAATCGTAGGCTGTGCCTCATCAAGGCAAAAATGTGTTTCTTCCTCCTTTCTTATTTTGATGTATTTCACTTCCATATAATGTCCAGAGGGATAATTTAGCGTGTTCAAACACCTTATTGAGGAAGGACTGCATTGTTCTTCCAGGCTTTGCGTCGCATCGGAATGTGCCTCTTCCTGAGCGCCCCTGCGCATGGCCAGCCCATGATAAACCCTAGGCTGCTTTTCTCTCATTGTTTCTCCTTGCCTTTGCCTTTCTCTCCCCAGCTTCATTTGTCCGAATACTAATTTGTGTTTATAACAAGAAGTGGTTCCTGCACCTCCCCTATGTCGCTTAATTGAAGGGAAACTGAGCAACAGGTGGATCTCAGGAAATATCATTAGTCTCTTTCAATTGTTTTTGGCACTTCTTTGAAAGAAAAGTTCAGCTCAATGCAACTGATTGTTCACTGCTTCCAGGCTAATTACTGCAAGGACCCAAATGAGGAACATATTTGAACAAATCTAATTTAAGGAAGGTGAGCAGCTCATCCAGCTTGGTATTATATACAGGCTTAAAGTTGCACAAGTTGAGAACTTTGATGAAACTGTGTCTTATAATCAGACCTCTAAAGGAAAATAAATCTCTTTAGTATTACGTAGCATAGAAGTACCATTGGTGCACAGAAACACAGCCAACCACAACCCTGTGTGTTCATGTTTATGTAAGGGCTTCCTTTTAACCTATTCTTTTGTTCATGGAGAATAGAAACAGTGTATAAGGACAAAAGTATTGTTGTATGTTTGATTTTGAGAGGTGCTTGTCTGTGGAGCCTGTAACTGGAAAAGAAAAGCTAACCAGGGGGACTTCTTCCTCAGCTCCTTGACTCACAAATCTGAAAAGTCACAGACAAGGGGGAAGAAAGATGCTAAAGAAAACAAGCAGCATGATCCTTCAGCACGTGGTTTTAGCCCCACAATTCCCAGTAGGACAAAAGAGGCAAGATCTCACAGTGTGCTCCTTCTATCCCTTTGTAGACAGAGCTCCGATTTCTGCTATTTTTAAAACCAGAACCCTGGGGGAATATTTCGCCATTGAAAATCAGCCAAATGCATTAACAAAGTGCTCCACCTGTTACAAGAATGCAGGCAAAGGGCTGGATGATGGCAGCTCTCACTTGATGGTCAGCAATCGGGATATTCCTTACATGTGATATACTGTGATTTTTGACCAGCTGAAAATCTTGCCATCTGTTTTGTATTTGGAGGCCTGAACAACTAGGCAAGTCAGAGGAAAAAAAGAGAGATGATAACATCTCCTTTAATTTCAAGGGTAATTAAAGAAGATGGTAGGTATACACAGAACCTAAGAATGCAAAAAGTAATTTAAATGGACCCTCACCATTTTCTGAAATGTAGCTGCTTCTTGTTTCTTTACACTGAGAAACTGGGAAGCTCAGCATAGAAATCTTCTGATATGCAACGTGTCATGAGCTGTTTGGAGCAGGAGTATCCAGCAAGTGCTGACAGCAGTAGGGCAAGAAGTGGTACAGCAAAAACACACACACTCAACTACAAAAGCTGGGGAAGCCAAGGACAGTGAAATCATGATTAAATAAGCATTTCTCCCCCTGACATGGGAACAGGGATGCAAGTAGAAAAGCCCTGGCTTTTCAGCAATGCCTTTATGGATTTATAACTATAAATACCCCCTTTTATAAAGGATGTATTTAGGAAGCAAAACGGTTCCCTTTTCGTGAATGATCTATTTTACAGGGCTTAAAAATATGTCAAGGTTTGCTGCAGTAAATCCTCCTCATGCTGTAACTGAGTAATGTAAGCAACTTGGGTTGCCTTTTAAACAATTCCCAGTGTGTGGCATGGCCAGTGCAGTTTGAAATGCCTCTGTCTATCTAAACAGAAACAGATGTTTGAACAGCAGAGCTGTGCAGAAGTAATTCTTCAAACAGTAGATTAAAACATCTGTCAGGACCATTGGATGGGACCAGACAAGCAGCAGCAGTGTCAGCTGGGACTGCCAGTCACTTCTACCTTCCCCTGGAGGCGGAAGGCAAAGGATGGGGGAATTCCGTCTGGTCTTTGCATGTGACACCCTCTTATTTTGCCATGTTTCTCCAGCAATTCAGAAGATTACAGGCCCGGCAGTGCAGAAAAGCTCACAACCTCTCTCAGCATTGCCTACTGTAACAGAGGCCTTCTAGGTTTTCACTTTTCCCGTTAATGTCTTTTTCTGCCACTGCTGGCAGTCGGTATGAAAGCTGTGAAGTGTTGGTGACATGCCAGGTTACAGCATTTTACAGTTATTTCTATCTGTCCTTCATGTTCCAGCATTTGACCAGTTTTAGTGGCAGTGCAAGAAAATTCTTCAGGCCTCATTGGGTCAAATAGATGACAGCCGACTAATCTCCTGCAACTTGCCCGCAGGAGCTGTGCCACAGGCAGTGTATTCATTTCCAGCTGAGCAAGAGGCCAAACCAAACCCTTGGATTAACACCTCTTTTGCACTCACCCCCACCCCAAAATCAGAGCCAAGAAAGTGATACAGAGTCAAGAAACTGTTCCAAAGCTTTGGGTGAATCAAGTCAAAGCTCTGAATCCTAACAGCCCCTGAAGGGATACCATTTTTACAGTCTGGATCTGAAATCTTAGTCTTGAATCTATGCTCTGTTTCCAGATATATTTTTACTTCTCATTTTAGCATCCAGAGGAATAAGCAAGGACAACCTCTGGACTGCTCATTTTGGGGTGGAGCTGTTATGGCTGCACTCCCAGCCACTGTCATTTTTCGAGCAAGCTCCTGCTGTTGCCTGAAGCAAGGTCGGGGCAAGGTCTGCCACACCGGCTCCTTGGGTGTTCCCTGGGAAGACCCTCACCATCATGAGGTGCCAGTGCTGGGACAGGTGGCATGGGGTCCCCTGTGAAACTGGTGAAGCTCTCCTTTCCCTGCAAACAAGTTGCTCTCCCATCTCATTTGTCCCCAGCAGCCATTAATTGTGGCTGTAGCGGCAGCAGATTACCTCACGACAGCCTGGCAGATGTGCTCTTGCTGAATAAATAAACTCATTTATACGGCTGTAATGACTGTTGCTTCTGTGCTCTCATCAAGAAAACTCCAGCCTATCTACAGCAGTTTATAAACAAAGCTGCTTTGCCTTTATGGAAAAGCAATTTGTGGCTGAGGAGCCTCAGCAGTGACTCGTGCCAAAGAGAGCAGAGGCCATTTCTCAGAGAACAGGTGTCCGCATCATTAAAGCCACCACCCCCCCTGGCATTAATTGCCATCCCTGTTGGCACACTGAGAAAAGAAATTGGGGTTTGTCTGGGCCATGAAGATCAGCTTCCCGACTCCCTCCTTCAAGGTAGCTACTCTGCCTGCGGCATTGCTGAGGCAGGGAGAAAGCTCAAGTGCTGTGTGGTGGATGGACTCCCTCTCTGGTGGTGGGGGCAGGGAGCGCCGGGAAACTGGCACAGACTGGTGAAACAAAAGCATTCATGGGGAGAGAGAACGAAACTGTTTATTAGATGGAGCAAGTTCATTGACTTCCCCCTTCCCCTCTCTATTTATTTTAACTGTCTCTTTGCTTTGTCTCTTCTCCTGTGTTTCTTCCCTTGCTTCCTTCCATGCTACATTATTATTGCAGAAAGGAAAAGAAGATTCACCCTGTAGCTTCTTAGGGAACTTAGAGCTTTAGAGCAATAAACTGCAATAAACTGAAAACACACCACACCCCTAAACACAGCAAAGCACATGCATGCACACTGCAAAAATAGGGGGCTGCTGAGCAAAGTTCTCAGTTAGGTGGGATTGTCTGTCATCCATCTGGATCACTGCAGGTGACCCTGTCTGCCCCACTTGTGCCCTCACCTGGGTACTTTCCTCCACCTCTGTGGCCCAAGTAGCCATGTGAGCCATGAGCACAGAGATAAGAGGGAAACTTGAATGAAGGCACATCTTCCCTGCAGACAGCCATGGTTAGCACCACACACGTGGTGCCCCGGGGAGGAGAGCCACGCCGCAGAACCGCCGTGTGGTTGCAGTGACTTCACCCTGCTAATTATGGTGAGGCAGAAACATGCCGGCAGCATTTAGGGGTTTAGGTTATAGCCACACTACAAAGTAAACAAGCTGAGAGTGATGTTTTTGTCTATAACCAAAGACAGGATGGCTGTCTTAGTTAAATGCACTGGTAGCCTTGAGTTAGGGGATTTTGGACATGGATGGGAGCTGGATCAAAGTAAGCCAGGGTTCGTCCTGAAATACGGATCTCCAAGAGGATGCATTGCTCTCTGAGCAAGATTATTTTCAAATCCCCATTAAGCCACAAAAACAAATGTTTTCACAAGCAATCAGGACATTGCTGCTCCAACAAACTCAGCCATGAGCGTTAGGCCTGGGGAACATGACTGTGAAGAGAAGGGAGCAGCAAGAAACATTTCCAGGGCTGGAGCTAAGGCAGCCATCCTCAGCAGCTGCTGGCCATCCGTCTGCCTTACGCTGCCCATGTCCCCACAGTCCCTGCAGGTCATTAGCAGGGCAGTGTTGTTTGTCAGCCCAGCTCTGTGCAGTGGCTGCTCAGAGGAGAGGCCTGTCCAGCTCTGCTCACACATACCGGTGTGGGGCTGTGGCTCCCTGCCTCATCCCTGCCCTCACCTGATGCCATGGCTGGCACCTGCCATGCCTATGCTGAGCACTTGTGCAGCTGCCCAAAGCACCAGGGATAATTGCCTCCCTCTCTCCATGGATTATCTTTAGCACAAGGCAGCAGTGACAGGTCGAACACTGCCACGGGCTTGTAGGAAGCCCAACAGCACCAAGATGCACCCACCCAGGGCAAGGTCGCCCCAAGCCTCCTTTCCAGCTCTTTGACATTGCTGAGGGGGACAGAGAAAAAGAGATAGGGACTGGAACAGTTTTTTAGGGACAAACTCAGCAAGCGGTATTTTGCCTTCCATTAACTCTGCTGGTTTTACTCTCTGCAGAGTTAATTACAAATCAGTTTAATTGTTCTCTCGCTTGATAACTTTCTAATCTCTCAGAGACTTGCTGCACAGCAGGCTGTAAGGTTATATTTTATCACTTCTCTTTCCATTAACCCCAGGGTGTTAGTCTGTGGTCCGCTTCCTCCCTCTCTCCTCAGAACATTAACAATTAAATTGATTAAAACCAACTTCAGCAATAGGCTCTGTTGAGAACCTTCCCTCTGCTCCCCGCCAGCCACAATGGCTGTCACACTGTCGGGTCACGAGCGGTGACTTCTCTGCCCCCCATACATTCCCTCCCCATTACACCACCAAGCAAGGCAGAAAAATTGTGCAGTGATGCATGACTGTGCAAAGAAGTGAGGGAGAGGAACGAAAAAATCACTCAGAGGAATGTGAATTAAAAAAAATATTAAAAAGTAAACAAACCCTGGCCACCTGCAAGTCAATTAGAAAAACACCCCAAGTCTGCCAGGAATTCAATCTTGGGTGCCTTCTTACAGCCAGCACTGACCAGCATTTTCCCATCACCTCTCCCTTTCTGATCAGACCACTCCATGTAATATTAATAGTAGCTTCCTCTTTTGCTGCTGTTACCTGTCTGGATGCTGGATGTAACACAGGGGTGGGAGGGAAAGTGGTTTGATGGTTCTCTTATCCTTCCTGGGCTGCAACATGCAACAGCATGCAGGTCACACATTCAGGATACAGAGGATCTGGGAACCCTGCAAATGCTCCCAGGTATAGTTTGTTCTACCTCTGACTACTTCTGACAAGAAATGCTATTGGCATGATGAAAGAAAGATTAGTGTTTCTTTACAAAAGCAAATAATGCCAAGTTCTGCCACAATGCCCTCAAACCAAACACCAAATCACTGCTCGTTGCTCTGGAGGCCCCCATAGCTCACTAACTGTGCTCCATACTTAAATTTGAATGTAGTTTAGTACTCTGAACTTAATTTTCAAGTCTACTAAAAATCCTTCCCTCAAAACTTAATCCATGACATTTCTTCCTTGGAAGATCTAGTTGGTTCCTGGGTCTCTGTCACAGGGACAGAGAAATCAGGAACACTAAAATTACAATGCTTCAGAAATTTTCTGGTTCAGTTGTTTGAACAGAATTATTTTCTGGCTTATGTTTTTGTCTCTGATACGATGTGTTCTGGATTCACTAGATATGTTTTGTTTGCTTTGTTTTACTGATTATATCCATCTCTTACTGAGACTGGTTCTGTTTCTGCAGTCAGGAACATCCTAGAGTTAGGAATCTTACCACAAAAATACTCCAAAGAACTCATGGTTTATATGTGTAAACTAACACTTGTCTGATGTCGAGTTCAGAAGAAATCTTGCCATTGCTATGAGCTTTGGGTTATTGCCTCAAGAGAGGACATGGAGAGTTTGTTTTAAGTCCATCAAGGCATTTCCAGGCAAGAGTAACATCCAGAAACCCCATGACTGGGTGATCTGGTAGGAGACCTAACCACTACCAACCTTCCTCTGACCAGCCAGCCTAAAGCAGGCTGGCTGAACAGCTCTGGAACAGGGAATGCTGTATGTCACCTGACCTGAGCTGTTCTGTCAGATCAATGGCTCCGTTTATTAGCATCAGATAACATTAGTTAATACCAGACATGCATTTGTTTGTCGTTCACCCTCAATAATTGTATGATCACAGAAGAAGACTGCTGTGTGCTGCAGACATGGGATGGGAAGGCAGACCCTGCTATATGGCATGTAGAAGGTTGCATGCAGGCAGTGCAAAGCAGAGAACCAGAAACCCCTTGTCCATGAGGTCCTTGGTATGGCCATAAAATCACTTAATGGCATGCTGGCATCAGGAAACACATGTACAACAGAAGCTATGTGTCCAGTGCAATAGTGTGAAAACATTTCACCCTGGAGAACTCTCTAAAATTTCTTGCTAAATGATCATAAGAAAGCCTTCAGACTGCCTTGTCAGTAAGTCTGAAAACATTTTGCTGGTTGGTAATTGCTTGTGTATGTAGGCTGCAGTAACTTGCCAATGCCTTTTTCTTTAAAGGCTAGTACGCTATTTTAATCCATCTTTTCAGTCAAGTCAGTAATTTAAATGGGCACTTGACCCTAGAATATTCCAGATCAGAACTGTCACATGCTTTCGGGAAATCTGGAAACAGATCCCAAACTCATAAGTCATCATAATAATTGTAACGGATAAAAACCAGACCACCAGTGACTTAATCATTCCTGAAATTTGTAACTATGTTTGGATCTGACCTCTCACTGAGATTTTCAGCAGTCTTAGATGGCTTGTTTTTCAAAGATGCTTTTCTCAGCATTTCTGTAAATCAGGCCTGAAATCAGACACTAATTTAACACACACACAATTCACCCCAAACCACCCATACTTTTTGAAAATATAAATTTCTACTTCATTCTCAAAGCATCAAAGAAGCATTTGCCAAACTTCTCAGAAACGGAACATTTCATAAGAGTAAAAATTTCTTTCTTATATGTTAATTGTATGTTTTAGAGTGATGCTTTCATTTTTTTAGTACTTCAAAGCTTTGGAGAAAATGCCTACATGGTTAGTAAATCACGAGGGCCTTCAGAATCTGTGGAAGTCACTGAATTAACTTGAAAATCTTTTCTTCTTCAAAAAAATAGTGCAGTGGGATTGGTTATCTATCAGCTTGCACTTAACTTCCATATCCAATAAAGTAGCATATTCATTATATCCTAGACCACATCTGTGATTTCATACCTGGGGGGCAGTCTCCCAGCCTCAGTGCAGCACCAAGCCCACCCAATGACTCTTTTTTGGTTGAGATTTGGGCACTGGCTGTCCGTCTCTGCCAGAGTTTTTTTTGCCACTGTGTCCCTTGCACAGCTGGAGATGGCCAAGACACCAGGTCATATTGTGCTGTATATTGAGCAGTAGATCTGAATGAGACAATATAGATTAGTTCATTGTAAATTACTCACATGTCTAGTCAAGCTGATGGATTTATATTTCATGGGCTTGTTCACAAAGTGATTTGGGGGATTTTTTTGACATACTGATTTTTTGATTGGTCTCTGGCAACAGCTTCAGTGGCTACGAAAATGAAAACATCAACTTGAAATTCTTGTCACTGTTCCAAGACCAGACTATGCTATATGCCAATATCAGCAAAGTAATCCTGGGAGCAATGTGAGCCATATTCTATCTCTCTGAATTCAGCATCACTTCACCTTGTAAACCACAACTTCTTGGAAAAAAATGAACAATGAAATGTCCAAAGTGATATCTGGAGTACCAATTACCATTCATACACAATTAAAGTGTAGTAGTAATACATTTATCTGCTAAAATCTGTGTCTCCTTATTTCATGTTTAAAACTGTAGTTTCCATCCTAGCTTAGGGACCAGTCTTCATATCTCTGTTCTGATTGTAAAGTATTGTGTTATTCCTAAAATAATCTTGGTGCTATTTAAAGAACGGCGGTGTGCAAAAAATCACAACCCAAAGGAACTTCTGCAGTGAAGGACATGGAACTGAGGTGAAGGATGCTTGGAAAGGGAAGGTGAGAAAGCAGACAATTGCAGGTATGTGGGAAGCTGAGCATCAGCAAGACTTTTCTCATGCAATTTGGACTAAGAGATGATTATGGTTGTTCTGCATCCCAGAGGAGTATATTAATCATCTACATGTGGCAGCACACAGCTGAAACCACCGTCTGACATCCTGAACTTTCAGCTGTTAAAATTTTCTGCATAGCCTGTATGCCATCCTGTGATTAAATAACAGCAATTTCAGCATGGCGTTAGCAGCCCTGGCAGCCACCTTCAGCTTTGGCAGGAGTACTTAAGGGAAAGAATCTGAGACAAATGTCCCTGAAAATGTACCTTCATGGAACTGTTTTCTGAGAAAATATATTTTGGGCTGACTAGCCAATGCAAATGTCAAGGAGTAAATATTTCTCATGGTGAATATCGAGACAGGAGTATTTTTGTACTTTAACTATTTTTCACTTTTTTTTTTTTTTTCTGTCTACCTTTATTAAAAGATAATGGTATAAGTCCAGAATAAATCCATGGGTGTCTACTGAGCTACACTGTTTTAAAACTTAAGTAGCAGAAATGACATGGTACTGAGCAGCACAGCACTGAGGCGGTGAGATCTCACAGCCCCCTCAGCTACCAGAGACAAAATCTTCATTCACACCAGCAGTGACTGTTCATTTCCATGAAAGGAAAAGTCACTGTTGGTGTAAACAAGGAATTTCCATGCCTCCCATGTCTATGGAGAGCAGACTCAGGCGTGGCTCCTGCTTTCACTACCTATCTCATGGCAAGACCTGAGGGAAACACTTGAATTAATGTAAAGCTGTTCTTCAAATTCCTCCTTGGCTGGTTGCAGGGTGTTTAACTCTGTGTCCACAGCTTTGCTGTGACATGACCTGGTATGTCCATCCAGAGGCAGCTCTGTTTAAGTGGCTATCAAAATGTTCCTTGGCTACATTTTTTAGCCCATAGACAATTTTGAGGGCAGCGGCTTTACATTAGCAACAGAGGAGGACAAGCTCGATTGGTACCTCTTTTCCTCAGTTGTCACTGTGGAGGGAGGCAAGACAGAAAAATGTTGCATTCCCTTGTCATTTGTCATGTTAAGTTTTACTTGTTTCTGAGGATTATGAAGTGAGGGTTCCCTCCTCTCTTTGTGCCTCACATGTGCCTGCTTTTACTCAGGTCAGGTTGTGAGTTCATTCCTTTGTAAGTACTCTGTGACGCACAAAAGCCAAAAGGGGAAAGAAAAAGTCCCCACCCACTCTGAGACAGTCTATTGAACTTTGTTTTCCAATTACCTAACAAATTGCTGACTAAGGACAGGATAGGGCGGTGGAAATATAAGACCTAAAGGCATTGTACATTCCTCATCTGTAATGACCAGAAAAAGTGGGTGTTTGTTGGTGGTTTTAGCCAATTTGCAATTTATCTTGGTTTTAGCCCAAGCAGGCTTGAAACCAAGACAAACATTCTTTGATGTAATCTAATTGTGACTAAGACCGTTTGCATAAAGGTTTCACAGCTAGGATAGGAAGAGGAAAAAGACCTTGAAAGCATTCCAGTGGAAAAGTCATGTGCACCAGGCTTTCAGCTGCACCAATGGCGCCCAACAGCCCATTGTTTTAGTTGCGGCTTAAATTAATACCTGACAGCAAATGAATTAAGGCCCTGCTGAAGTCATGTGTTTGTTTACTCTTGTTTTGTTTCCAATCATGTTTGCACAATGATAGCTCCAGGTGAAGCACTAATGGGGAAAATGCCCTTCCCTTGTTCCTGTTCCCACTCTCTTCCAAAAATATATTTAATAAACTAACTTAAATTCTCTCCAAATACGTTAGCCTGACCAGGCTAGCCTCACAATTAATGAAACTTCACATTGTTGGTAAGGCTGGAAAGAGTCTGGAGAGGACTGCCACAGGTCCTGAAGTTCTGCAGTGCATTAGAAGCAGTGCCTAGCTTTTCTCATTACACAAATCTGTGGGTCTCACTCTTCTGAGGTTATCCCAAAAGCAGGATCAATGATCCCAGCTGGATTTACCATCAAGATGTGCATTTTAAAGATAGTGGAGGTTCTTCTTCACCAGCTGCCCTTGGCACAGTGTGTGGAGTGACAGGCTCTAAATTCATTGGGGAAAAACAAACCTAAGAGATAATTCTGCTCTGGAGAATACTGAAGGCACAGCAAAGTCATTACTCAAGCATAAGCAGGAAATACACAGGTGATGGAGGCAAAGTCAGACCACTTGGAATGAATATAGAGAGGTTGTCAGAGTAAGTAGAAATGTTCTTTCTCACAGCATGTTAATTCCAAGAGTCCTTGCCTATTACCAACCACTCTTTGCTGTTATTACCAACAGTCCTTGGTTGGCTCCACAGCAATCTGACTATCAGTGTTCGATACATATGCATAAATACACATTATTTTCTGGGCCTTGAGAAGAGATGACTGAGAGGACCTCATTAATGTGTATAAATATAGATATTTAGGGTGGGTGTGAAGAGGATTCAGCCAGGCTCTTCTCCATGGTGCCAAGCAATAAGACGTGAGGCAACGGGCAGAAATTGATACACACGAAATTCCACCTGGATGTGAGGAAGAATTCCTTCACTGTGCAGGTGACTGAGCACTGCAGCAGATTGTCCAGAGAGGTTGTGGAGATGTGAACATCTCACTGGAGATGTTCAAGAGCCATGTGGACACAATCCTGTGCCAGATGCTCTGGGATGACCTGGCTTGAGCAGGGAGGTTGGACCAGATGACCCCCTGTGGTCCCTTCCAGTCTGACCCATTCTGTGATTCTGTGATTCTGTGAAAGGCATGCATGCACCAGTGTGAGTCAGCCTACTTCTGTAGGTGTCCATGTATGCTGCAGGAAGGTCAGGTTTAATTTTGATTCTTCTTTCCCATAAAACCTGTCATCTCTTTAATTACAGCAGCATAATTAAAAAAAAAAAAAAAAAAAAAAAAAAAAAAAAAAAAAAAAAAAAAAAGTAAAGGATTTTATTATTTTGTGTCACAGGATTGAGGATATGGTAGCAGATTACAATTGTGCTTGATGCTGTAACATATTTACTGTTAATAAACCGTTATGGTTTATTTCCCAGTCTCTAAACACAGACACCTTCAAATTTTCACTAGGGACTGTGGCTAGTATGGTTCAATAAACAATTTCTCAATTAGGTGTTGTAATTCAGCCTTCAAATTGGCCTGAAAATTTGCCAATCCAGGCATAAAATATGATCTTTCAAGCTTTATGTTTAATGATAATTTAAAAAATCCAGTGGTATTTTACACTCCTGTCAAAATACCTGTTCTTCCAAGCCTATTTGAGTCATAATTTGCAAGACAGCAGCTGTAATTTCCTTAGGAAAGCATCTACATGTATCTATTACTGTATAATGTTCGAAAAAATTAAGACCAAAATATTAAGAGTTTAAAACACATTCACACTATTTAGAGGTGGATAGCTCTGTAATGAACAGGTAGTGCTCTGTCTACAGGACAGAAATATGCCTTAACTAAGATGCTATATTATACATTTCAGCCTTCAGCAAGAGATTTGAGTCTTGATGGTGCCTTATTTATTTTTTTATTTTTTTCCATATCCTAGGTAACAACCTGCTTTTGAACTTCATTCAGAAATTCATTCTCTTTGCCTTCTTTATGGAGACCTAGAGAGAGATGAATTATTTCCCTGGCAGTGTCTTGTTAACCAGATGGTAACGCAAGGAGGATATCGAGATCTCCTCATTCTCAGTTCTGAAGTCATTGTGAGATAAGCCCATAACAGGCTCAGTGATTAGTTCAGGGGAATTTCTCTGGGGACCAGGAGATCGATGGTATATACACCGTGTCTTCTTGGTCAATCAAAGTGATGACTGAGAGACAGCATCTTAACAGCACTGAACATTTCAACCCCTAAGAAATGCAACACTAATTAAATGCAAGGGATTTTCTATGTGTTACTGTTCTCGTAACATTCTCAGCAAATTCTGAAAAGCTGCTAGTTTTTGGAATAATGCCTTTATAGATTAATGCTGCTGATTAATAAGAGGTGTTATTTATGGTGAAAATCACACAACTGCTGGGTCTAAAGGCTTCTTTGGGACTGAAAGCTTTCTGTACAGAAAGTTGTTGTTGGGAAACAAGGGACTGGTGTGTTACTGTAAAGGATAGGTTGTAAAAGGGATGCTTAAAAGGGGCCCAATATGGTTTGGATCGCAGCCAAGGTCTTGCATAACAGGATGCCTCATAAAAGAAAGGCTTAGAGGGGTATGGTTAAAAGACAGACGTTTCTTTTGAGCAGAGATGTGCCAACAGGAGGATCACTGACAAATCTTTGTTCACTACTATGTGTGCATATAATTAAAAAAATGTTAGTGTTTGCAGCCGTTCCCAGATGATGTTGACTCGTTTAGAGATTCACTGTTTTAAAAAATTAAAAATAGTCAGGGACACAACAAATGCAGCTTAGCCAGCGGTATCTTTTGTGGGTAAACAGGTCAGATTTTAATGCCCCTCGAGGAGCAAAAGCAGAAATGCCCCCCAAACCTTGTGGCCAGGTGTGCAGCATTCAAATCTGGGTCAGCTGTCTTACAAAGGCATGTGGCAGCATGACCCCCAACCTGGGTATCAGACAGGAGTTCAGGGTCAGCCACTTGCGTCTAACAGGCAAGCCAGGAAGCTGCTAGGTTGGTAACAGAGGCTTCATTGAAAACTAGAGAAAATTATCTTTGTAATGACAACAGAGGGAAACTTCTAACTCCAACCTAATTGCCTGGCAAGTATTTGCATTTTCCTGCAGATTCAGAGTCCATTAGTAGTGCCTTAGAGCAAGCTCTCTCAAGACACCATATATGGCTCCTTTCTGTTTCTAGAGGAAATAGTTGATGTTATCCTGTTGTTCTCCAGAAACCCCCCAACACACCCATGACACTAGTCCTAGCACCAGGACTCAGGAGCTGAGGGAAGGCTGTATGAGAGGAAATGTTAACACAATCTCTTTATGATTTATTCCCACAACCATTATAATACTTTGCTTGAACCTATTGCTGGTTTTAGTGGAATATATTCAGGTTTAGGGTAAGCTGTCCCTGCTCACGGCAGGGGATTTAGAATGAGATGATCTTAGAGATCCTTTCCAACCCAAGGCAGTATATAACTCTGTGATTCTGTGTAAAGAGCAAATAGCTGGTCTTCAGCACCAGCCAGCTGTGTCTGATAGTGCCCTTGATGAACTGCCTCCGGGGTTCCTGACCCAGCTGAAACTGCCTTCAGCCTCACTCTGGAATGTCTAACAACTTGTATCTTCCATGCCAGAAGACCTGCTGAGCAAAGCAGGCAATGGCATTGACATTTTCCATTACATTTCTGGCTTAATACGGGTGGTGGGACAAATGACCGGGTAATGTGCCTTGCAGGTGGACTATTGCTTTCTTTCAGTGGCCAGGTCAGAGCTCAAGGGAAGCTCTTCTGAAGGACCTGGGGAAGAGCAACATCTGCAGCAGATATACCTGTGGTCAGCTCCTGTACTATGCCTCCCACTGCTGTGAATCATGGAATCAGAATCATAGAATGCTCATAGGAGCAGTATAATCATAGAATGCTCATAAGGAGGCACCTTAAAGATCCCCTAACTCTAAGTCCACTGCAGTGGACAGGGACATCTTTCACTTGACCAGGTTGCTCAGAGCCCTGTCCAACCTGGCCTTCAACGCTTTCAGGGATGGGTGATCCACAAATTGTTAGGGCAATCCTCTGTTTCCTAAAAACTACTGAGAATGGTTTGGCATCTCCCTGAGAGAAGCAAATTATAACCTCATCAATATTGTGTTTACTTTTGCTGCCTGACAAGAAACCGGTTGTGAACCTAAGAAGAAGAAATTGTCATCCACATTCTAGCTTCCTACTCAGCAGAGTTCTTCTGTGTGTTAGTGTGATGCGGAGACAGCACAAGATCTTCTCCAGGACAATTCCTCTCCCAATTTTAGTGTTGTAAATATAAACCCAAAGTAGATGTCCTTCCAGCATCCTACTCCAACTTTACACTGTCAAGAATGAGACGATGAGGTGGTTATGTCCACATATGTCATCAGTTACCAGTGTGTTGTCATGAAATAAAAATGTAATTGCAGTTTTGCAGTTTTTCCTCTGTGTGTGCTACTGGGTACATGGAGATAAAAAGGCAGGGCTCCAACTTTAGGCTGAGAAGAGGTTTGCTGAGATATTACAAAGAAGCAGGTGGATTATTGATCTTTCATGTTCTTCTTTTGGTTTTGAAAGCAGCAAAGGTTCCTCTGTGCTGCAGGAAGCAGTGGCAACTCTTTGTAAATCAACACTTAATAAGTAACAAAACATCATTGCCATATGCTGAGAATAGCAGGAACCCAGTCTTTAAAGAGCTCTACTACTTAATACCAGGTTTTTAATTTAACTATGGAAATGCTTATATCTAAGCAATTAGACCACAGAATGCAAACCATACTTTTTCTACCAATATTCTTACAAAATAGCGTGCTCCCATGCTGTAGATTCTGGGGTGATGTTTTTAACTGAAGAGCAAACCTGGTGTTAAAATGCTCAATGAAAATGCAATGTGTGATGAACATAAAGGGTTTATTGGGCACTGCAGTAGGAAGGAGAAAACACAACAGCTGAGTAGTCAGACCTGATAGAAAGACTGGAAGACAAATAGCCACCAATAAACATTTTCATACCTAGCAATGAATCCTTTCTAGTTAGACTTCTGAACACCAATCTAAATGAGGCCTGGATCCACACATTGTAATTCCCCACCTTATTCAAAATAATTGCACACTGCAATTACCCCACCTTTAATATATTGGGGACTGAAGCTAGTTTTACTGATGTGTCATTTCATTGCATGTAATAGGTTCAAATTCCAGATCAAAACAAAACAAAACCAAAAAAAAATCCAACAAAACAAAAAGTAGAACTTGTAAAGAGTATCAAAAGGAGAAGGAGACCCACTCTGGAGTTTATGTCAGTGAAATTAGAGACCAAAATACCATCACTCAATATATCTGCCAATGTTTTGATGTACGCATGGTATTGTATACCACTGGTTTCATTCCACCAGAGAGATTAAAAGTAAAATAAACTCAAAACTTGCCCCAGCACGAAATGTAACTAAAATTCTGGCATCACCATATGCTTCTTTTTTGCTTTTTCATGTATATATTTGTGTATAGTTTGGAAAGTAACCATAGCATATTCTAGCAAGAGTCAGACAGGTCAATCTCTGTGAATTCAAGATAAAGCTGTATGCCTTGAAAAAAAAGCCAGGTCTGGAGACCAGGCTTGAGATAAACAGCCATCTGAAAGATAATAGATTTGCCTGACATTGTTGTATCCAGTAAATCATAACAAAACTTCAGAATACTGGAGAAAGGCCAGGAATTGGTGACTTACATTATTGTTTTATTATCACATTTGGGAAAGGTAAAACTAATAGCACTGTTTACTTTAACTAATATTAACTAATCCTTAACTCATGGCTGCCCAAAAGTATCCTGCTTGAGACCACAATTGACTCATTTTCCAGCTGTGCTAAGAAAACAACTTTCCAGTGATGCCAAAGGAGAAGGGAACGGAAAAGAAGGGAAACAGTATTTGGGAGGGCAACATGCACCTGCTTGGGCTGCATTTCAGTCTCACTCTTCTTTGTCCTTTTCCTGTAATGGAGTGATTCCTGTAGAAACTTTTTGCCATGTTAAAAAATAAATATAAATGATGCTGCAAAGAAAACGAAAAAGGCAACTCTTTTCATAGCTGTATTTCAGACCCTTTTCAATGTATTTCCCAAAGGCTTTTTCCCAAGAAGTGCCTGGTGAGCACATGCAGAATGGGTAGGGGTTAATGTGAAGCAATGAGTGCACGTGCAGGAGTGAAGGACAAGCTGTGACACACAGTACTTCTTTCTGGGGCACAGGCAAACAGAGCCTACCTGGGCTTCTGGTTTGCTTGCTTGGTTTCTCTGAAGGTATTGAGCAGCCTGGAGAGAAGGCAGCTGACAGCATGTGGTACATACATGGATGACATGGAAAACAGAGCTTTGAACAAAGTAGGTGCCCATGTAGAAGGTCTCTGACCGGTTTCTTGCTGTAAAACCACGCTCAGTTTAGCCACCTTTGAGAAGTAACCCCAATAAACAGGGGACCAAGACAACTTACTAGGGTGTGTGGATGTTGTGCCACAGCCAGACACTTTGAAGGATGCAGATTGTTCACATAACACTGGTTTGGATGCTAGTGAGGTGGCACCTCCTTAGTGGGAACTCTGCGTCTCTGGCCAAGCTGCCCCGTGGCTAAATACACCTTCCCACAGCAAAGATCAGAGAATAAAACCCTTCTCTTGAGTTCATTGCATAATGAGAATAGGAAGAGTGACTAATTCTTCAGTGCTAATATTAGTGTGTATCTAAACTCCTAACTAGAAAACTGTAAATAGCTCTAGTAGTTTTGTGTCTAAACTTCTAATGAGCAGACTGTAAATATTTACATAGAGTTTCTTGTTTCTCAGGGGTAGACAAAACTCTCTGCAAAACATGTAGTCTTTAACCACACTTTTGTTCTGATATCTTGTTTTAAAACATTTTCATCAAGGAGATACTGGAAGGATTTGAAGGAAGCTGCTGTGTTAGTTCACAGGGTCAAATTCAGAGGTGAGTTGTGAGTTAACTCTCTGAAGCTGAGACCTCACAGAGCTCTTAACAGCTGCTCTCCCCATGCAGAATTAGATTCCCTCTACAGGAATTCCCTCTGTAAAGAAGCAGGACTGAACCCTGCACACCATCCTTGCTGGTGGGATATGGATCAGCACAGAGACCCAGTTAGCACAGGGTTCTGAGGAAAACAATCTAGTTCTGCCCATTTCAAAAGCAATCTCATGCCTTTTAGAAAGTTCCCATTTGTTTCCCATTTTGCTGGAATTCTCCCCCTCATTTTGAGACCTCTGTGTCTCTGCTTTTCACATGAAGAAAAGAGCACCAAAATGCCAGGAGAAAGGGTTATTCTCACAAAATTTCAAACCTGACAACAGCGTTTTGGAAATCTTTCTGGTTAATATTCTTGTGAAACTCCTGGCTGGCAAAATTAGAGAAGATCACAATTTATGTAAATTCAATGAAATAAAAGTGGTTTTGTCAGCTTAATCCTTTAGAAGCAAAAAAGAAGGTAGTGTGTGTAGGATTTTAAGGATATTTTCAATCCTAAATTCTTCTATTACTTTAAATGTTTCTCCTCATAAAAATTTAGGGTGATATTACTTGGTTTGCAGTGGGCAATGGCTCTATTCTCAGCTTCTCACTTCTTTAGAAACTTGACCCTTTTTGAGGCAACTCCTTTCCCTGCAGCACTTCACTAAGGGTAGCCTTAACCTCTAAGAGCAGCAGAAATCTCTGACCACAACTGTGGTGAACTTACTTGTCTAACTGCAACCTGTTGACAGCCCCAGGCTCCACACTCAAAGTACTTGCCTTGCTCACAACAATTACATCAACCAAGTGCAGACATGAATACTGTCCTGGATCACAGGACCCAAAGCCTGAACACAGCACTTCAGAGTCACCTCTGTCCTCCCCTTGAACATCCCTGTAAGAAAGATCAGGCAAGCTTTTCAGCAGACTGTTGCAACGGAGCGTGGGGTAGTGGTTTCAAAGTGGTAGATTTAGATTAGATACAAGGAAGAAAATTTTGGCAACGTGGATGGCGAAACATTGGAACAGGTAGCCCAGAGAGGTGGGGGATACCCCATCCCAGGAATTAATCAGTACAACCAATGGCTCAAAGGGAGCTAAAACTATTTACAAAGCACTCGCAACAGGCTTTACTGCAGTTTTCCTGAAACAGTTGGATTAGTGGTGACTCAGACACACACACACTGTTATTTGCATTGCTAATGGCAATCAAAACTGATGATTTAGTCATCTCTCTGTCTGTATAAAAATAGAGCCCTGGGTAGCCCAGCAGTACTCCTTGAAGAGGTTCTCACTGAAGTGAACAATTTTCTACCTCCTAAATGAGAAAGACAGCGTAGGTGGTGTACTGAAATCCTACTTTACGACTTTGGATAAATAGGGAAGCTGGTACGCAGGCACTTAGTCCAACAAGTTAAAGAGAATTTACTTAGTATGGCTTGGCAGATTTTCAGTCTTCACCCCAAAATGTTCCTCTTGTGGTTTTGTCAGGAATCAAACATGCATGACTTTTAAGAGTCATAAGCAGACTTTTCAATTTCCACACGGGATGTTATTTGCAATAGGTAGTTATTTACAAGATGATTGTGTATGTTCTCTACAGCTCTATTTCCATGAGCTGCAAGTGAGATTTCCTCCCTCTTTGACTTGGCAGTGAAGGACAGAGGGCACATGGTTCACAGGACAGTGTGTCTCAGCTTTGTCCTGTTTCTAGAGGTGTGCTGGTGTCAGGAGTGGGCTGAGATGGGAGGTCAGACAGTGTCCTGGCCCTTCCTTTGCACCCAGAACTCCTCAGGCCTCTCTGACAACCACTGGGATTCCATGCTGAGAAAAGAAACTTTCTGGGTGCCAAGGATAAGCTGTCTCTTAGGTATCCACACCTAGGGATTTTTAAGGCAAAATGCAGAAGATTTTTCTAAAATTCTATCTGTATTTTCCACTCCTCACAGTGCATATGTGTGTGCACAACTCTGCACTTGTGAGGATTCGTATACAGGCACCTGCATAAATATCCCACTTCTTTATAGACTATGGTTGATGATATTCACATGCTGAAATTATTGATATCATCTGTCCTGATGGAGCAATTTAGCCCTCAGTACATATCTGCCCCAGTACAAGTAAGAACACGTACGTAAGTACACGTTATTTGTAGATTAAAATAAAACTGGAAAAGGAGGACATTCTAAGCAAATATTCAGTGTTTGGCATCCAGGTATTTCAGATGTCATCCTATGGATGGAGACTGAAGTGTGTAACCTGATGCAAATCAAAATTTTCCTAATGAAACTTCCAGACTTACCACAAGGAATCCTTCACAGCGCACTGATGAGATCTCAGTGTTTATTACTGAAAGGTTCATAGCAGTAATGCTATATCAAAGGTGAAGCTGTGACACAGCATTGCCCCAAAAGGGTCCTCTAAACGTTTCACTGAAAATGTAACTTCTTGATAAACACCACACACACAAATAATAGACATTGCTGAGGCTCCCTGTTGTCTTTTTAAACTGTGAATTCTTTTCTGTGTGCTTAGCTGACCACAAGATAAACTCTTTCATCTTCAGTATCCAAATATGTACTTCATGCAGATGATTTAAAATTAATGTTTTCCTGTGACGTGTTTAGACTGATTCAGACTCATCTCCATTACTGTAAGGGAAAATTAAGAAATAAAGACATATATGTATTCCATTTAGAAAATCAACTACTTTAATCTGCTGATGCAGTAACCTTGTGTTGGTAAGAAATAACAGGCACATAACTATAGTAAGGAGGGCAACTTTGTAGCTTCTGCTTTCCTTTTTTGATGTTTTATGATGTGGGATAAGTGGTTGGGATTTACAACATCAGTGGGATGGGTTAAAGGGTGTTTAGGTGATCTCAGTCATAGTCATTCAGAAATGAGATGCAGGTATAGTTCTAAAGTCTCACCCAAGGCCAGCACTCCTCACAGGGCCACATTGTGCATCTTGTTACAAAATCTCTGATTGCTCCAGAAGAAGACCCCTGCACATTGGAAAAGTGGCACATCAGAGTCAAGATCTTCCTTGGGAGAATAGTTTTAGTTCAAGGGGTTTGCCTTCAAAGAAGGGATTTGCTGAAAGAAATAGTCTCTAGTGAGGTTTAAAAGATGTACCTGTTTAACTATAGGGTAGAACTTGGCCGCATTTACTACTTCCATGCAAATATTGTCAATAAATGAACTAGAAAACTAACGTAAAGCAACAGCAGGAGGAAAAACAGCCCTCTTTGGATGAAGTTATAGAAGTTAGCTTAGAAAAAGATGTGAAGCCAGCATGATCATGCAAAGGATACAAGGCATGGCCCAGTGCTAAGTTTCATTATCAGCTACATGGTTGTATGAGGAGACATGGTAGGACAGAGCAGGAAAACAAGGATGTCTCTGCAGCCTCCAACATCAGACCATAAGAACAGCCATGCTAGATATGGTCAGAGGTCTATTTTCACAGCCTCTACTAATCCACACCTTTGAGATTTACAGATGCAGAAACACATTTTTGTGTTCAAGCACCAGGTATGAATATATTCCTACAAGAAGGAATCTTTCAAAAATATCTGACAGAGTTAGGATGAATTTGGCCACTTCTGTGGTCCTAAAGTGACAGATCATGTTCTAACCCTTGCTCAGCTCCAAATGGGAGCCAAAAGGTCTGCACAAGCTCTGCACCTTTTCATTTCCAGAGATTGTGAGGGTCCGCTGAGTGGGGTAAACAATTGACACTGCTGCACACACTGGTTGGTTTTGTTGATGTAAGTCATTGTGACACAGTTTTTGGTGTGAAAGTGATTACTGAGGGCAGAGCACTCCCATTCTGGGCATGCCTATTGGTGCTTGGGAAATGCTGGATTTGAGAATCAATTAGTCATCGAATCTGTTTACAGTTATATTCAGTGACTAATTGTGTGTGCTTTGGTCATCCTTCCTCTCCATTAATGTGTTCCTGATAATTAAGGACCCTGAGAAGATCTCTTTGAGCCTATTATATGGATGCAGGTGGGAAGGAAGGTGCTTGTGCAGAAGTGAAGGCAGAGGGAGTTAAGGGAGTTTGTAGCATAGCTAATTTTTACCATTTGTTTAATCTGTTACTAAGGGTCATTTGTCAAACTGTGGTTGCTGTTCCTGCCCCTCCTTCCCTTGTTCACAGTAATGAACAGCCTGGGAAAATTATCCCCTTTCCAAAGGATCAGCAAAGAGGAAGAGCTGATGATAATGGTCCTGAGAAGTGCAGCAATTGTGCATGGATCACTTCCCAGGACACAAAGGCTGTCCGAACACTCTGCACCCAGGAAATGAGGTTAATCAACACCTGCTCACAAGGACAGTGAAAAGTTCTTCCTCCGGATGATGGTGAGACCTGGATCTTTGCTGCTTCTTTCCTGAGGCAAGTGGCTGGGCAATACTGAGCATTATGTTGGGTGACGGTCTCCACAAGATGTCATCTGAAATTGATGGGAGAGTTGCTCCTTCAAGGAATGAAGACTTGGACCTTGTGTCACTCCATACAAAACTGGGTTGTCATTCAGCTAAGGGACAGAAGAAAAGGCAAATAAAATGGCAACATCATATACAAGTTGCAGAGAACATTTTTGTGGTATAATGTTTGAGTGATGGGCAACGTGGTTTGTGGGACTTCTTGGTGAGAAAATTAATAAACTGTCCAGCTAGAAGATCAGTGGTTAGGTAAATGGTAGTGTAAGGGGTATTTGAGACTTAGCAGTCTGTCTAGCAATTTTTGGAGAAAGCTAGAAAATAGCTTTGTGTATTTAGTTTGATCTTCACATTTTGGATCTAATTATTTTATCAGTAGAAGCAAGTGGGTCCATCATTTTGGAAAGAATGGAGGGACGTTGCCTGCACTGAATAAGAGATGTGTCACATTAAATATCAATAGTCAAACTCTACCTATTAGAAGGTGTTTGATTTTTGCCTGGTACATTATCACCTGACACAATAGAAGTTGTTGATGTCTTCTTTACATGTAACAAAAGAGTAGATGGTGATTAAAAAGCCATGACAGTGACAGAGCAAAAGTCAAGTCAGGAAATAGAACAAACACTTCAGCAATATTATGGAATCTGTTAAAGGGAAGTACTCTTCCAAGATGGAAAGGTAAGTCAGCATGCTAGTCAAAGGATCAGTGGTCCTACAGACACTTGTAAGGGTTGCAGACAGGTGTTCAGTTTAATAATCAACACCAGTTTAACTAAAGGTTAGTTATTTAGATGTTGGCATGATCATCTCTTTCCCAGAATGACTGGCTTTGTGAGGATAAAGTTTGCTTGGGAGATCTTGCCTTTTTTCATATGTGAAAAGTGGGGTATTTTTCTTCACATATCTCCTAAATATAGAAAATAGGAAAGTATTAACTGATAAAAACAAATGGCTGCCTTCTGATGTTAATCTTGGAAATTACTCCAGTCCCCCAAGAGGGACTTGAATGAGGGTTCACTCTGTATCATTGACCAAATTCTCAGCTTCCTGTATTTCCAGGAAAGCGGCCTGACTGAGTCATGCTATGCCACCTCTTTTCTTTGCTTTCTTCTACTGGACTTGCAGTCTTTGTTGATGTAAAACAGGCTGCAGGGAGACAGGAGAAAGAGATTATTCACCCAAATACTAACCTGACATGGAAGTGATCCCAGGCCTTTCTGCTTAGCCACAGCACCAAGCTGAATCTCCTTATTCCCTTTCAGGAACTAGTTAAACTACTTCCTAAAAATACTTCACTATTGTGCTTGCATTTCTTCTTTTGGAAAGGTCTTTCCTCATTGTTTGGATCATTGGCAACCTGCTTCTACTTTTGCTAATTTTATTCATGGCCACTTAGCATTTGTTTGTTCATGTGCCAAGTTACTTTTTAGCTTAAATAGCTTTTTTCACCTCCCTCAGGTTTACTGCTCCTTGATGTATTTGCACTCAGCAGTCACATCCCCTCTCAGGCATTGTTTTGCCAAGTAAAAATAGCTGGTTTCTTCAGTGCTCTTGTAAAACTATTTTTTTTTTTTGGTAAGGACACCAAGTTGCAGAGCAACAGTCATAGATAATTTCAGCCAGAGCCAACAACAGAATCTCCCTGTGCTAAAAAAAAAAGTAGGTATAACATGATTTGGCTCATGGCCAAGGCCAGCATTTTGAAACAGAGACACTTTATCTCTGGTGAGGCAGGAAAGTAAATGGTCTCTTAACACCAATGTGATGAGAACGTCAGTTGTCCATTGACTTCAATGTCTAAATGAATTTCTGTTTAACTAATGTCATGAAATGCTAAGCATCAGCACCAGTGTTTCTCTAATTATTGGAGTTTTCTATTCTGTATCATTATGTCCACACACTCTGTTCAGAAGCATCCAGATCTCACTAGAGTTACGGGTCCTGACACCTGTTTGGGGTAAGAAAATGTTATTTCCCTCTCCATGTATACTAACTGAAATCAAAGAAGCCTTAGAGCATCTCTCAATAAAACAGGGAAGGACAGAGGGCATTAAAAAGAGTAAAAAAAAAAAAAAAAAAAAAAAAAAAAAAAAAAAAAAAAAAAAAAAAAAAAAAAAAAGGCAAATTAGTAACAAAATTTGACAGAGGCAGGTGCATATCCACTCATTATTTTTACACTCTCAGGCAATAAGCCAGTGGCCAAGGTACAGTCCTGGTAGGTAATCCTGAAAATATGGCCATTAGTACATGACACAGTCAGGGCTTGTCCCATGATCCAACTTAAATAATACATGTTTGATGTCTTGACATGTCCAGTGGGATGGGGACCCAAAGAGAAAAAAAGGGGCCCAGAGCATTACACTGTTTGGGGAGACATTCAGATTTTATTTCAGACATTAGCAACATTTCAAGTTACATGACTGGCTTGTGATGAAAGAGGAAATTTAACCCTGCCTTGCACAGTGGGTTATTGCAGTACTGGTGGAAAAAATGTTCCACTTTCATAGTTTTAGACATTAGTGACAAAACATCTTTCTGCTTGCTGCTTGAAGGGTCCAAACTACATTTTACCCTTAAAGTCTGCTTGGAGCTGAATAATTGTTCTAGTTCTGCTTTAACTTTTGCCTAAATAGCATGTGTATGTGTGAATAAAGCTCTGCCCTCCCTTGCTCTCACAGCTACAAAGATCAGTTGCCTTTTAACCAGTTCTTAATGAGTCAGGAAATTGGTAAAGGCTTGTCTGTGTCTGGTTGGGTCAGGCAACCAAAACATCTTATGAGAGCCTAAAGCTGTTTTATCTCCAGGACCAGGGAGAGTGTTTTTGGAGTAGAAAAGATTAAAAAATTTCTGTTGGCTTCTCTAGATAAAGCACAAGCTGTTACTAGATTCAACCTAAATGGAAATAGGGAAAAAAAAATCTAATTCTTTCATGTATATTTATACCTATATCTATACCTGAACATTTAAAATGCTACCAGAGTAGACAGAAGATGCTGAATGGGATTGGATTTCATACTCTGGGATGCTTACTTGATCTAAAATCCAACAACAGACTGAAGCACGTGTAACTCAAAACATATATGTGATCTCTTTGGTGCTCTTTGTTTGCTCTTTAATCACCAAAGAAGTGCTTAAAGTTCACTTTAAATTCAGAGGTGAATGCCCCAGCATGTTTTGAATCACAAGCATGGGGCTCAGTTTCTGTGTAATATCATCAACTTTGCTGCCTATTGCTGCATGGTCAGCTTAAAAATTAAACCTCAGGCTACATTTCCCAATGAAGATGGGTTTAATTTTGCTATTATCAGATAACAATATAAAGTGTAAACTTGGGACAGGTTCATTACATATTTCAGAAGTTTATTAACCCAGTTTGATCTGGGGTGAAAGCCTACAACAAACAAAACTCTATCCTTGTGGTAAAATTTTGCCCCGTTTGCTGTAAGAAATTAAAATTTAATTTTAGGAGGAGAAATTACCTTCAAGTAAGAATTTTTAGAAGCTTTTATGAAAGACTTTTAAATGCCCATGCGTTTATGAGCTTTTATAAGTTTGATCTCCTATAATTTTATAAATGTGCTTTCACATCAGGGGTTATTTTTATGTGAAGGAATTTAGACCTCACTTACTTGATAGAACTAAGTTTAAGGCACAATAAGGGGCCTTTGCATGAGGTAGGAGGCTGTCCACAAGCAGTCCAAAAGACACACAGTATGTTTGAGGGTGCTCTGTCAGAGAGTTTTGTGTTTTCAGGCCAGAAAGTTTGTCAACTTCAGTTGTTCTGATGCTTTATATGAATTCTAGACTAAGAAACCTAAGTATGAATCCTCACCCGAGTATTTCAAGGTAGTTCTTTCAGAAAACATCTTTGCTTTTACAGGGCAGTGGAAAGAAGGAGGATTAACATTTAAGAAATTCATTATAAGAAAAAAATTAGTTATCCATAAGTGGTGCTCCAGACTGACAGGGATTTGGGGGAAATTAGTTCAGAAATATGTCTGCTGCTAGTTTATCAGCCTAAACTCTTTCCCCATGTCCTACTTTTTGGAGACTCGTGAGCATTAGCTTGTGCAGAAGAGCAGACACAGCTGTACACGGTTTTCAATCAGATTTTAATGTTTCATGTGCCGCTCTGAAGTCTACTTTTAAAAGTATTTTGTCCCCATTTCTTTGCCCTCTGACCCACAGAGAGGCCTGGCTCATGAACCCTTGCTCCCTACAGTGCATTTCCCAGCAGAAGAAACAGAGTCACAGGTCCTACGGGCCCGGCACTGCTCTGCTCAAATAAAACAAAAATCCAGCCATGAGATACATAAGGAAGCAGGTCAAGCTTTTAATCTTACCACAGAGCAGGAGGCTGAGCAGAGCATCTATAAGTCATTAAATCTTCAATTTTCTGCCTTTCCTTGAGGCTTCCCCTCATTCCCCATGGGACTGTCAGGGAAATCAGACTCACCTCAAATGTTTCATATACTCAGAGCAGAAAAAGTGCAGCAGAAAAGGCAGCAAAACCCTGGAATAAATCCTCCTCTCAGATAGTCAGGCAAAACTTGCTGAGGCTTGTAACTTGTACTGCAAGCTAGCTTCTTGCCATGAAGAAGAGCGAGGCAAAGCCACTTGCTGTGCCAGTGACACAACTGTGCCAACATCTCCTGGAACAAGGCATTGCTTGTCCCTGGAGTGTCTGCCCATCACCTGTGTGATGCTAGTAGCTCCCAAAGACATTTCCTAGCAAACTTTATGCCCCTTGAACACTGCAGGTCAGCCATACCAGGAGGCAGCTCCTCACCACTAAACTCTCCATACATTGATGCTTGTTTGCAGCCTGCACTCAAACCTCTCCCACCCACTGCTTTATCATGTTAAGCTTGTTGGGCATTAGAAACATGAAGAGTAACCCTCCTGCAACCTGGTCTTTGAGACTGCTGCACTGCCCTGCCTGGTCAGACCAAGCATCTTTTCACTCTCAGCCAGCCTCTGCTGCTGCTCCTCAGCAGTCCCGTGGGGTCCAGTCAGGGAAGAGGAAAAGGAGCTGACACACCAGAGAAGGGAGAAGTGGGAAAAGTGAAAGAAATCCAAACGATAAAGTAGTCTGGAAACCATGCTGCTGGCATTGCAGAGCTGGTGAGGGTGAGCCTGCTGAAACAAAACACTGCCTCCTTCTCCTGTATCTGCCCTAACTGAGAAAGTGCTGTAGCTGGTAGATCCTAGTCAGAGAGGGTCCAGGGTAAATCTCTTTGATACTTTGTTAGACATATGCAAGTGGCTTACTATGGGAAGAAAGATTCAAAAGCTAAAAGCTATCACACACATATCACAGAATATTTCAGTTGGAAGTGACACACAATTACCATTGAGGAAGCTGGATAAAGCTCTGCTGTTTCTTAAGAGTGACACACAATCTGAAGTATGACTTGCTTTCTCAGTGTCTACTTGGGCCATATTTGCTTCTTTTTTTACCTGCCATGCTATGATACCTGGGACTCTTTGTTAATATAACTGCAATTCTGACAGAGGCCCTGTTCTTCCAGACAGGGGTCAGGCACCCTCTTTCCTGCCTTTTCACACCCCACAGGAGAAAAGCTGCTGTTTCCTCACACTGTGAAACTGAGCTATGCTAACCAGTTGCTCTCCACTGAGTCCCAGACCAGAATTCTTCCATCAATTTTGACTTTTTTTCCCCTGAAGTTAATGTTGGAGCAGCACACCGAGTGTCTGCCATTGAAACCAAACCCCTGGGGTTTGGAGATTATACATAGTGGAGACTGCTCTGCTATTGTGCAACAGATATGCCTGAAAGAAAGATTTTTTTTTTCCCCATTAATCTCAGTATTCCATTTCTAGACACTGGGGTTTCACCTCCTGAGCTCTTTACATTCTCTGTGATGACGTCTTCTTTTTGTGTTTTCTTGACTGGCACCATCTTTGCTTCTGCTTTTTTGAGTTTATGGTCAGCTTGGCTTGTGATCCTCTTTCATCTCCCTACCTTCTCTAAGGTGACTTTGGTTACACCTTGAGCTGCAGACACAACCCTGTGTTGTCCAACTTCCTTCCCTATCAGTGTTTCTCCATCTGTATTGTACTCAACACTTCTGGCTGTTCCTTTGCCCCTCATCTGAGCTGTGCAGAGCCAGAGTGACAGGCACTGAGAGGTGCTCTCCACCATAATGCTCCACTTGTCTCTCTCACTGATGTTACCTTCCCAGCCACTTCCTTTTGCATCTCCCCTGTCAGATGTTATTCCTCTCTCTCCTCCCTTTTCATCACCCTGACTTGCTACTGGAAACTGTTGGGTATTTTCTTCCTTTCCAACTCTTTATTTGCTTTCCTTCCTGTGCTTACTGTGATGTCCCTTGCCCAGAAATCCATTAACTCTTGCTTTCCTCTTCACCATTTTTTCCTATCTGCATTGGAAGTACTTCACACAGACGCCTCTACCAACACTGTCTTTTCCTCAGACATCATTCCTCATGTGAATCTCCCAGACTCTCACTGGCACCATGGAATTAGATCGATTCTCCTTTGTCTTTCTTCTTGACGTTCCACATGGCTTCCCTCCAGGCAACTTCCTTATTTTTGCTTCACCTTATTCCTTGTCCTTTTTGAATACCTCAGGATTTCTCATGGCTGTCCTCATGCACAGTACACTCTTCTACACTTGATATACTCAAAGAACCTTCAAGATTCATGTATTCAAATTTCTTTTTGGTCTTACAGCTTGGAAGCTTATCTTCAAAAAGAAGTCTGGTGTCTCTGCTTCAGGAGAGGCATATTTAAGGAGGATGAACCTTTTAGAAAAATATGTAATATGGTATGATGTTCACTGTAAATACCAAACATTCAAAGCTACAGCATTACTGTATTGAAGGCCCACACTGTTTTGGTTTGGTCTCGGACACTGGGAAAACACATGGTTCAATCTCCACTGTACCCCGCTTTGTGCTGCTAATCATTCCTAAAAGAAAGATAGCTGTGCCTCCCGTCCCTTCACTCCAGATCCTAGCCCAGTCATATCCATTGCTGTCGCAGGGTAAGGGGCCCCATTCTCCTACAGCTAACAATTGCTGTTTATTACTTGCAAATACTATTCAGCTAAACCACAAGCCTGAGGAAAAACAATTTTAGGTTCACTTCCTAGATAAGAAAGAAAATTCCTTCCTGTTACTGATTCCATAAAAGAGAAGGAGGTAACCTGCAGAGTCTGATAAAGTCAGCCCTCTATTTCAGCTCTAGCTGTGGGCTATGTTAGCACAGAAGACAGGCTGCTCACAAAAGTTTAATGCAAGAGACACAGAAGAAAGAAAATTACTTGGTTCTCCCACTCCCCTGAGGGGAACTGCCTCTGTTTTCCAGAACTGAAACTGCAATGATATCCTTGACCATCCCCCTGGAGTGACTACAATCTGTAACTTGCTGGTTAAGTCACTTGGGAGCAAAAATGTTTAAGATTTCAGATTCTCCTGGCCACTTCCAAGATCTTCTTTGTCCCTCATCAGAGTTTCCACAAGCATAGGTGTTTGCTCAGGGAAGGAGGTAAGGACTCTGGTCCCTCTGCTGGCCCCACAAGGTGCTCCTCCAGGGGCAGGCATACAAGATGGGTGGCTCCTGGCTCTTTGACTGCCCAGCTGTGCTGGCATGCACAGGTTGGAGGTTTGGGTGCATATGCCATCTGACAGTGTAAACAATCACAATATTAACTTATTTGCATGCAAGGGCATAGACATAAATGCTACCCTCTAAGAATCATCCTGGAACCCTATGGGTCTCACATCATAAATCTTTTTGGAAAGCATGTACTCTGCTTCCTTGCTGACACTGAAGCTTGTATCGTTTGTTTTACTTTGCTTTGAGCTTAATAATTGGCAAATCCTGGAGAGGCAGCTGGGCCGACTTGCTGTGCTCCCAGGCAGTGAGGGGGATGCTGCTGAACAGAGATACATTTCTGTCAGGGTGATGGCTTGCTTGAAAGGCGGTGACAAGTGGTACAAGAGTGGGAAATGTGTTTTCCAGATACCCAGATTTAACTGCTTTCCCTCCTTTCTTTTTTGGGTTTTCTTTCCATCTGGCTCATAGGTAGAGCTGTGTACATTAATACACACATGATTACAGCAAGTGTGTTTGTTTACCAAGCTTTGCACAGGCAAACCTTCAGACCAATTGTTTTAATTTTTTTTTTCTTTGTTCACAAAGATGAAGGGAGAATGTTCCCACGTATGGATCTTGCAGGAAATGGGAAGTGGGTGACAGTGACCGGGGCTGTGACCTGGCAGACCTTGCTGTCTAATGTAACACGATCTCATGGTGCTTGGGAGAAAAAGGGAAGAGAAGTCTAGCCCTGGGACTGCAAATCACAGGCCGTGATGACAAGAGGGGGCCTAATAAAACTCATCACCCTTCACTTTTAAATGAAATGAGTGGGGAGGGGGAGTGGGGAGAGGATAATTTATTGCCTAGACATATCCCGGGGTATTGCATTCCTAGAAATGCCTTTCACTGCCCCGTAGCTTTTCAGTGAGGGAAAATGTGAATACAGCTTTGAGCAGTTAAGGTCTTTATTTTAATTAATTAGAACAGCTCTAACAACAGGATTTAAGCAGTGGAGGATGGAAACAAGAAGACCTTGCATTGTTCATGATGTCATATCATCCTCTAACAGCCACCTTCCTAAGGATATCAGTACTGCTAGAAAGGAAAGACTGGGATGTCCAAGTGACTGGGATGGAATAAATGACACAGGTACATGATACTGAGAAAACATGCCATGGCTCTACCTCTCCTCTGACTACTGATTTCTGACTTTGAGTTGAGGATGTCACAGGAGCAAGTGAACTTTGCTGGATAAATTTCTGGTGTTGATATTTGTTGTCAGGCAGATTTTATTTTGCAATGCTGGTGATCAAAATAAATTTGCTTTCATACATTTTACCAGGCAAGGATAGAGACTCACTAAACAAACTCCTTGGACAGGGATGGGTGCACATTTTGACAGCAGCTTGGAACGCCAGGACATGGTAGGACTCAGGAGTCCCCTGCCTCCATTTTAGGAGTAGTGGCTCTGCCACTTCTGTTTTCATTGTTTCATTTTGTTTGGAAGGTTTTTTTTTTGTTTGGAAGGTTTGGGAGGTTTTAAAGAAAAGCAAACCCACAGGAATAGACAAACTTTGGGAGCTTCAGAAATTCTGCTGATTCAAGCACTTGCGGTACCAAGATACTGACATCTCTTTGTAACTGCAAAAACAGGTTGTAAGCAGCAAAAACATTAGTCCCCACACAGGACTGCAAACTTCTATCTAATTGAGCTGGAAATGCATGTCTTTTCCAAAGAATTTTGATAGCTCTACTTCTGGACCAAGAATATTTTTAATTAAATTAAATAGAAGACAAAAAGGAAAATAATAATTAAGAGGCTTTTTGTTTGTTTGATCTTAGTAGATGGTTAAGCCCAATTTTTATTGAAACTTCAGGCAGAGGCTCCTGTTTATTTAATCTATCTCTCTGATTATTATTATATTTCTGGGAGGGGGAACACCAAAGAATAAATGAAAGACAATGAAATAAACAGAGCCAAGTGTGGCTGTGCCCTAGAGCCATCCCATCTCAATATATGAGCATGTGTTTCATCTCTCCAAAGCCGAGATTTCAGGACTCAGCTGGCACCAATAAAGAGGTATCACACTGGGAGAGAGGGCTGTCACTCCCATGGGCTGCTGTCTACCCCCAGCCACCTGCACAGGGCTGGGGCAGGAGAGCTGCATCTCCATGGAGCACTTACCTCCTGGACACGTTCAGTATGTACACACTCATCTCATCCTGTTTTGCTGAAGCTGCAGAGCTCTTTGCATGCCTCAGGCACAAAAGCTGTGCAGTTTCACGGCTGTGCTTGGTGCAGCAGGCAGAGCAGCTGTTGAAAGCACAACTGGTTTCTGAATCACCTGTTACAATCTGCCCTCAGGAGCGTTGCCACCACTGCTGCTCCCCCTCCCACCTGGTCACAGCTCTCATTCTCCTCTTTGCTCCCTTTAGCAATCCCCCATGGGTGACCACGGTAGGAAATCTCTATCTATATATACACCTATCACTCAAACAGAAGTGGGAAAGCTGCTCATCCCCTCCTCCATCCTATTGTGACAAGGACTTGGTCCGGTTGCTGCTGCTTTCTGTGCTTGGGAAAGCCCAGGTGTCCACCCTGCCATGCTGGTCCCTGCCTCTGCATTCTCCATGGTTCACAAAATCAGCTGTCATTGTTTGTCTGGCTGCTTACAGCATCTTTGGACTGTGTTGAGGCATAGACAAATCCCTGTGCTCAGTGTAGCTTTCTGTGTATAGTTTAGCCAAGTCAGTGTGCTGTGGACTTTTCCTTCAAATCCAGACTGAGGGCTGGGGTTGAAGACTTTCAATCTCTAAAACAGTTCATCTCAAGTTGAGCCAAAGTTTTCAAAATTCCATCTTCTTTAAATATCTTCTTTCAACTCTGAACACACTTATTCTAAATAATTTTTCCCCCCACAAAATTCCTGAGAAGCAGCAACAGAGTGAGTTACATGCATTTTACAGATGAAAGACCCCATGCCAGCTGGTCCCAGATAGCCTTGGTCCAGTACTACAGCTAAAATATTAACTTTCCCAGCCTCAATTTAACTTGGTGATATGTAAAGAAAATGCTCCCCAGGTGAAAAGCATATTAATTTTCTCCAAAATGCACCCTCACATCTGATATTGTCCTGATACCAGCAAAAAGAATAGGAAGATAACTCTGTTTGCTATCCTGTTTACGGGCAGGGAGTGTTCAGGGTTAGTGGAATCACACAGATATCAAAACACTCAGAGAGAATGAAGCAACAGGGATAAAGAATGAATTATCAGAGTGCCAAAAGTTAAAAGACAATATGGAATTGACCTGGAAAATGCTTACTCATGGACTGAATGTGATTAGGGTGGGATCCAGTCAGGAAGAGTTCCCATGAAAGACTAGAGCTTTCTGCAGAGGATACAGCCCTTGTTGCATTGGATATATTCAGAGAAAGTATATCAGTGTAGCAAGTAGAAAGTGAATAAAGAAATTCATATTCTCAGAGGATGAGCACCCAGGTGTGGTGGACCAAAAATTACTGAATTATTAAAATTATTAAATCTGTGAGATTGCACCAGGAACACAGCAGTCAGCCTTATCATCTTGTACATCTTGCTCGAAGTCAGGACTTAAAGAATACCTGGAGAACAGCCGTTCACACAAGCTTATTTGGTTTCCACTTCTGGCTGCAATCCAAAAGAGTAGTAGCCACTGTGTCCTTGAAGACTAAAAATATACTGAACTGAAACAGAAATCCCTGTCAGGTTGGGTTGATGCTGACCTGGGCTTGGTGTTGACCTGCTGGGCTGGTGCTGTCAGTGAGCAGGGCAGTGTTTCTGCTCTATTGTAATCTATATTAGCGTGAAACTTCTTTGAAAACTAGCAGGATTCTTCCTGTAGGGGCTACTATTACATTTTTAGTGTTGAATTTAATATTTAGTTTTGAAAGTGCACTTTGGTGCTATTATTAAAAAATTTTAAGCACTTAATCCTGTGCCTTGAATAGTTGAATGTATTCCCTTCTCCTCCTGGATATTTGTGCACTACTGTGTGAATACAAGAGCTGTTCAGAAACTCTGGGCACCTGCAAATCTGTTCAAGAGGTGATATCCAAGTGCTGCCAGGGTGGAGTTAACATCTGGTTAAACGTTAACATGGGGCTTGGTTCCATCATTTTACAATGTGTAACCTGTGGCAAGTAAATGATAAACTGTTCTGGGTGCAGCCCTGGTTGCCAGGTACTTACATTTCACGTTGTTACTCCCCAGAGGAAAGGCAAATACCTGTCATTTGGAAACAAGTAGGCAGAAAAGATGCTGCATATTGATTTCTTACCCTCCTAAAAGAGGCACTATCTTTGTGTTTGGACAATTGCACTGGAAAATATATTGCCCAATTTAGTTTTTTCTATATATTTTTAAGACAACAGCACAAGGTGCTGAACCAGAAACAGGAGAAAGCTACCTGCCACTGTAGGGAAGAGCTTATAAGGCACTGCTTCTTGTTTCTTGAATCATACTGATCTTTCACTTTCTTCTCCTCTCTGTTTGCCCCTCAGCCAACACAACATGTTAAAAAATTGATCACAGAGGTTAGAGCTGCCCACAGCTCGGGCTGGCTGACTCAAAGTGCCAAGCTCCCAACACAGCCCCCAACACAGCCCCCCCTCTCTCCTGCCCACATTGCAGCCAGGCACACCAGGCACAGCTGGCACTGCACTTGGGGGAGCCCATGTGGTTTTGGGCATTGGCCCATCAAATGTGCTCTGGTGTGATGCACTGTGGTGACTCTGACATCCTACATCTTTGCCGAGACCCTGACTTGGTGGAGGCAGTGAGCAAAGACAGCCTGTCTTCTGTTTGTTCTCATGAGATAATAATTGTGATGAGATTCAGGAAAAGGTTAAATACTCATGCAGTAAAAAGGCACTTTCCAATTATGCTGACTGGGACAGATACTGCAACAGCCATTAATCTCCATGTTCCAGGCTGGAAGCTCATCATGGGCTGAAGTCACTGTCTGCCCCCCCTTCCCCCAAGTAGGACTGTGCAATCATCATCTGTGCTCATCGTCCGAGGTGAGAGGGGAGGGCGTCACCTTCCTCTGAAGCATCCGGCACCAGCTCCGGTCACTGGCAGGATGCTGCCTGAGGTGGACATGGCTGTGCTCCAGTACGGCAGGAGTTACTCGCCCTCCGCCGAGCTCTAACAGCTGATGCAGCCAGGTGTTACCTCTGGCCAGGCTTACCCCTTCCCCATGCACATGTGCCAGGGTCACCAATACCTATCCTCTTACCCAGCCCCTCAGGAGTCAAACTTCAGGTAATTGCTTCCCAGTGTGGTGCCCTGCTTTTTACAGGCATTGGTGTGAATGCGTTGTTACTGCATTCCAAGAGTTTCTGATCCTTGGTATTCAGAGACTTCACGATGCAAGTACTTATAGACAGGCAAGAGGATGTGGCTGCAAAGCTGCATAAAACAATACACACTTCAGCACTGCTGACAGGTGCTTGCTTTCTGACCTAAATTTGAAATTACTTAATCTCTCTTTAGTATGAAGATGTCCTATGCACTTCATTATCAGGGCTCTTCCTTTTTCTCCTATTTGTATGTGTGTGTGCACATTTCTCTTGTACTCTCTCACTCCTGTTTCTCCCTCCACCTCACATCAGTATACACTGCAGACTTCCTCTCTCACTTTTATAAGCTGCCAGAAGTGAAGTGACCTGGTTCCCTTTCCAGCTCTGAAAGCTGCCTCAGCAATGTTTTTCCTCCCTTTCTGCAGCAGTCCTGGGCAAGCACACTGCCCTCAGCCTGTCAGTGCATTTGAAGCAGGGGGGTTATGGTCTGCACCACAGCTCACCACCACAGATGTCAGAGCTGACATCTGCAGTCACTGACTTGTGACAACTTTATTAGGAAGACCGTAGTCACTGACTTCAGGCAGAAGCCATGGAAAAAGGCGGTGATATTATTGCTGTTGTTATTGTTATTATTAATATTATTATTACTGTAATCAGTGTGAGCTGCTGACAGAATATGCCTCTCCGGAAATAACTCATTAATTCTGAGAGTTGCCAATGGGAGGAGCAGCCCAGAGCCCTGATCCAGCAGCACTTACGCAGCAGGATGCCCGTGTTATCAGTGAGGAAATCCACAGCTTGACTCTACGTATGCAAGTGTCCTCACTAATTCCTGAAGGCAGCAAAAAGAGAAAGTCCTACCCATCCTCATTCAGTGCTTTCAGGAGTGTTTGCTACAGTAAGATGTTCCTGTTTGTTTCTGCCATTCTAAATAGTGAGGAAGTCAATTTGCCCTCTCTGAGAGTCAAACTGACACTCCAGCAGTCCATCAGAAAACTGTATTTTCTTTATTTTGTCTCTTTTTGTTCCTCTAGATTTGTCTCTTTTATATCCAAATGTCTTGTAATACCTGTGATAAACTATACTCCTGGATCCTTGTGGTTACATATGAAACCCAAGACTTTAATGTAACAGTTTAGACTCTAAGAGATTTCTTGCCACCAGACTATTATCATGGATGTTGGAAAACTAAAAGCTTATCATGCAGTCTGTTCCTTTGGCTGGAGTACATTTGTATTTCCATACTAATCTAGGTCTAACCATCTGGAGGTTAAGTAAGAATATAACTTGGTAGAACTGTCTGATAAAGTAAAAATGCACCGATGGTTCTTTCTGGATTAGTACTAAATTTTTCTAGTGTTCAATTTTATTTCCATGACTTCCAATATTTTTTGAGATTTCCAGATTTATACCACGGAGCTAGGCAAGGAGCTATCCAACTGGAAAATGCAGAGATAAAATAGAGAAAGCTTTATCATTACTCTATTTTTATGAAGTTCCTTGTTCCATGTCAGAGGAAAGGCACTTCCAAACATGCTTGCTGGTTTATGAGATGCTTGCAGACTCCCTTTCAGCCTCTACAAAGGGTAAAATATCTCCAAAATGCTACCAAATCCAGCAGGATTTTGGGACTGCATCCCAGCTGGAAGTCATCAGCACTGTACCATGAGTGGACACAGAGAAAGTTCATATGGCCTCAGGATTCTGCTCTTCACTGAAAAGGAGTATGAAGCTCAATAGAGATGGCAAAGTATAAAGCAGCCTCTATTCCTTAGGCAAAGAGAAATGCCAATGAAAATCATCTGTCTGTGATGAGGATCAAGTTAAGAAAGAGGACTCTTTTCTGGAAGTACATTAAATATTTCACTCTCAAGTGCAGGAATATGAGCAGACATGTATGATATCAAGCCTAGGATTCTTATGCTAAAGACATAGAAGACTCCAAGGATTCAAGATAGAACCCAAATCTGAATGTAGTCAGATGGGAAAGTTTTAGCCTAATAGGCTCTGCAGGCAATTTCTGAGAAGAGGATGCTGGAGCACCACTGTCTTCTCTGAACACTGGTGTGGCTTTGTGGGCTCACTTCTATCTGTGCATGCACCCACAGAGGTGCCCTCACATCTGGTCAGAATGTTCCATGCCAGTCCCAGGCTCTGCTGAGATAAAACCTCGCCTTCCCTCTCCCAAGTGTGAAGTCTGAAACAAAAATCACAATAAAAATCACAAAATCATAGATTTGTTAAAGTTGAAAAAGATCTCCTAGGATCATTGAGTCCAACCATTAACTAAACCTGACTGGTAAAAGCACCTGGTGAACGATTACATTTTCAGGTTATTTTCACCCCAGAACCCAATACATCTATATTCCATACTACAGTATGGCTAAATATTTGCATTGTTGTTTTTAAATTTACTCGTCTCCCATCTATAGTGTAATTTTGTTCCTTTCTGCCCATAGTTTCAGCTTTCTGAATTCTTGTAGTTCCCTGGTGTCATCAGTAATTTTTATATTGCACAGTTAGGCATCATCTGTACATTTGTTAACTAATGTTAATTAATTCCATGGGTCATTACTACAGGCTTTGAATAAAGATCAGAAGTGCACTCAAACTAAAGTTTCTCACTGATTTTTGTGCATTCCAGATCTAACCTCAAAACTTTCCCTCACACGTTTATCTTCAATTACAGTATCCTGACAGATACCTCCCTGCAGCTGGCTATACTGGGACTGTACCATGCATGGATGTTTTCCTTAATCCCAGCTGGCAATATGTAGTCACTCATTTTTGTCTGTGCAAAGCCTATCTGGACTGCTCTTTATGTGCAACGTTGCATCATGAGACAGTAGCATCAAAGGACTTAGTAAATCCAGATCTATTGCGTATCCTGTATTTGTCTGCTGTGACTTGCTCTTTTGACTGCATCTTTACAGAATGACTTTGACAAATGTAAGAGCTTTCTCTTTCCCTGGCAGGAGCAAAGCACAGGACTGCCCACCCGCTGCTCTTCCTCTACCAGCTTTGAAGTTGAAAGCAGGAGAAGGAGGCAGGAGACCATCAAGGCCAGGCACCAGGGGTGGAAGTGCCCCTCTTGGGCTGCAGGGCTGGTCACGCACACAGCTGCCACCACTGTCTGTGACCTCCCACCCCTCTTGCCAGCCCAGAACCCCTTACCTTGTCCCATGAAATTGGTCTGCCCCAGCTTATTTACAGTCCTTGAGGACAGAGGCTTTGTCCTGTGGTCTGTAATAAAGCTGAGTTTATTGTTCATCTCAGCTCTGCATTACAATTTTCTCTGAGCCCTTGGCAGCCATACTCAATTCCCTAGAGGTCTTTGCACATTATATTGGAAGTACACAAGCCAGCATCATTTCTTTTCTTTTAACCAAGGTAGGTGCAATCTACTAACTTCAGTGTGTGCTGTAGTCCTCAGTAAATACCACCAAGCCATTATTTCCAGCAGTATTGCACACCTAGCTAATCCACATTGATACTGATTTTTCAGTGTAAAGATTACCTTGCACAGTAAATGTTGTAAGTGTTGTTGTTGTTGCCTTTGATGATTAAATCCACATACTGTTCAACTCAGCACTTCCTTTTAGAGATCTGATTTTCCATGGCTAGTTTTCCCTTTTCTTGGCATTTATGTCCTACCACTGATCGAGGTCAGTGGGATGGAAGGTGCTGGCTGACCTGCAGAGCAAAGTCCTCACTTAAGGTTGCAAGTTGTTTTTCATTATTGAAATTACTCTAGCTGGTCTTTCTAAGTTTCTCAGTTCACTATGCCCTGTGGTTTCTCTGATTTGAACATGCATAGTATATGATCCCTCAATCCAGCTAGTATTAAAAAAATGGACAAGATGTATATTTTTAGTCATGTTAGACCCTTTAATTTACATAGATTATTTCAGGATAAGGAATAAGGAGACTGACGAGCAAGAAGAATTTTTGACATTATAAAGACCATTATTTAGGGACCTGAATTTCTCCCAGGAGGATTCTTTCAGATTGGATGTAGGAAGAGTGCCATGGCACTACAGAGACACTACCTTTGCTGTGATACATACTGGATTTCTTTGGAAGACAAGGAGAATGGAAGACACTGCACAATGTGACTTGCTTTTACTCTTCTTCAGGCCAGGGCCGAAGTCAGGAACAGAAGAGGGTGTGGGATCCTGGGCCTGTCTGGCAGCAGGATTTTGAGGGAATGAAGACCACTACATCAGTGTTGACAAGTCCTTGTAGACATCTATGGATCTTGTTAACTCTTAAATTTTTAGAAGACTTTCATAAGTTTCTTTATTTCTTCCAATGCTCTTTAAGAAGTTGAAGATGACTGGTTTATATCCTCTTTTTTTCCCCCCGTTTTTATTATCAGAAAGATAATAAAAAGAAAAACTTTTCCCAGTTTTTTGATATCTAATCTATCTTTTTCAAGTGCTCACAAATCAGAAGTTGCTCTCAGTTTAATACAGAAAATACTTCAAAGATTTTAGGATAAAGTGCAGCAACCTCGGCCAAGTAGAAAGCCAAAGTAATTTACCAAACTATTATCTCACCCATCCTTTCTCCAGTTCAAGCTTGTAGTTGTGTTTACTGCATGGAAGTGGATTTTTCTTTGTTAGTGCATATAAAAGACACCTTAATGCACCAGCTTTCTTGACACTGTCAGTAAATAATCCTTCTATGGAATAATTTATCTGGTCTCCTTTTTATAATTAAGGTGCTCCTTATTAATATTCATTCACTAAGCCTACAATAGGTTCCCTGTTCTGTTTATCACAACTTTCTGAATAAAATGACTTCCAAAAGCCTTTAGACTGCCCCAAAGCCATTCCTAGGAAACTTCTAATAAATTAAAATCCCCCACAAGAGCAATGTCTGATATAATGGATGATTTTGTCAGTTCCTAGTAAGTTCATCTACATGATTTTCCTTGCTTGGCAGCAATATTAGCCTTCTATTGCGACCATGCCTTTTCGCCAAACTTTGATCAAACATTTCACCATCAACAGCAGGTAAGATCCTTCCCTCCCTGAGCTGAGTATGCAGCTCCACAGACAATGCCACAAATGAAACCTGGTTTCATAGGACCACAGAGTGATTTAGGTGACAAGAGACTTTTGGAGGTCTCTATGCAACACCCAGGGCCAAGCAGGACTGGAAGGCTAGCCCAAGACCTCATGGCCTGTTCTAGCTGAGGTTTGAAGTCCTCTGTGGATGGAGAATGATGCTTGCCTGTTCCCTGCACAAAAACGTTTTCCTACACATCTATTTCTCACAGTTGTTTAAAACCGGTGAATAGGAATATATCAGCTGGAAACAAAGCTTTCCTCATGCCTGGAAAAAAAAAGGATAAAGCCTTCCTCCCACTCCCTCACATGGCTTCTCAGTGTGCTGGAAACTGAGCACATGCTATGGCTTTACTCTCCACCAAATCCCTTATGGGCTTTTCATTCTGGGTCTCCCTTGGACTGTACACAGTTGTCCTGCAATGCAGATAAAATTTATCTTCAGTCACCTTTGTTCTCTTCCTCTCTCTGCAAAGTTTTGTTCCAGTACAGCAGCAGCTTCTCAGACTTCCAAGGGATATACACACAGCTGTACACACACACAAACACATTCACAAACACCTAGGTGCATAGCAATATCTGCAGAAAACAAGAAGGTTTTTTATTTTTATTTAATTCCCAACTAAAAATCAGAAACAATATACAATTTTAAAGCACACTCATGTGCTTATTTATTAGCTATTTATGTTCATTATGTTTGTTTAATTACGCCTCATTGTTTTTCAGTTGGAGATGGGATGATCCCTGGCAGAAGATTGCTGGTGAGACATGTGGACAGAGCCACTAGCAGCAGCATAGTCCTGTCACCAGGAGAGCTCATTTCAGTCAGAGCACTGCAGTGTGGAGATGGTTTGATGCCTGAAGGCACAGGCAGGAGCCAGTGACAAGCATAAACCCAGAAGGAGCCAGGCAGGGGACACCCACTGGGGCACTGCCTGGCCCCTGCTGAGGCCAGCAGCAGAATCATTTTTCTGCAGCTCCTAGCTTGACCCTAAAAGTGAGGAGAGCAAAGCAACATCTTTGCCCTCACTTTGCTCACCTGCACAGGGAAAACACCCCCACGGAAGGGTCTGCCCTCCTCACCAAGCCAAAAATAACATTTAAGCTGAGCATTTCTGAGGAAAGGAGAATTATTTTTCTGCTCAGCAGAGCAAAAGCAGGGCACAAACTAGCTCTCTGCAAGCAGAGACAGGCACTGAATTCATTGGATAATCTACTGCAAATTATTTGCCCAGCTCTATTAATTAATGCTGTGAAGCACTTGGAGGGTTAAATGCCCTTGAGCCATCGTTCACCTAAGCTTTGCCCCTGAACTCAATGAAAAATCCTTAATGGTGGTGGTAGCAGCAGCAGCAGCAGCAGCAGAAGCACTGAATTTTCAAACCCTCCCGAGGCAAGAAAACATGATTTTTTCCTTCATTTTATGGTCTGTTGAATCTTCTGTTTTTCTTGTTATATAGCAGGAATAATGTTCATGGCCTTGGAGTATTCTTGTGGTTTTCCAAATGCCTCAGATTTAATTTGGCATCTTCCACACGCACAAAAATTTATTGCCTCATATTCTCTTTCACTGTGAATGCTGTCCCTTCCCTAGTTCTGTGGAGGGGTCCTGGAGACAAACAATGATCCTGTGGAGCTGTTTCTCAGCTGGTGAGAAGCCCTGGCCGGTGCCTCAGCAGACAGTGATCGCACAAGAAGACAGCTCCTGGTGGGGAGGAGAGGTCAGCCCAGACCTTTAGCATTGGCCTGAGCCCCAAACACTCATCTCAGAAAATAAATAAGAAAACATAATAAGATGCACACACAGGCCCTTTGTTGCCAAGTCCAAACCCCAACATGTAAGAATAAGCTTTGTGAGCAGGGCGGTCTCCACAGTGAAAGGCGCCCAAGGGCAGGCGGCGGGGATGGGAATTTTCTGGCTGGTGGTGCCTACTCTCTGTCTGGGGCTCAGCAGGATGGCCTGGGGTCAGGTCTTCGTGTCTGAACCTCTCTAAGGGCTGGTGTTTGGTTTACCAGTTCTCCAGAAAGAACGTGCTTGTATTGCAAAGAAAAGAAATGCATCCCAGTAATTCCAGATGTGGGGGCTCCTGCCTGTGACCCTAATGGATGGAGATTCAGATCCAGATGTAAGGACTCCTGCCTGTTACACTAATGGATCAAGATTCAGACTCCTGAGTACAATTTTCCTCTTTAGAAATTAGTCAGAGAAGCACATGAACTGCAGCTTCATGGTGCTCTGAAGCCAAAAGGAAAGACAGGGCAGAGCTCTGGCAGTCATTTTCCCCTTGCACAGCTGCTGCAAAAGGACTGTAGATCATCCTACTGCCACTGCTATTTCTTGCACAGAAGTATGTGAAGGCTGTGGCTGTTTGGCTACCATACAGCATGCCAGTGCTTCCAACTTGGAGTCAAAATGCTTGAAACAAACAATGGGTGAAAAGAACATCTGTGGGACCAAGGAGGACCTGTCCAGTGCACTGCCATGGGGTGGCAGCAAATCTGCTGCCTTGAAGACCCAGGTCATGTTCACAGGAACACCTTGAAGGTCCATAGCCCTAATGGAGCCCATGACATCCTGCTGTGCATGAAACCCATGTTTCAGAGCCCTTTTGGATGCTCCAAAATCCATAAGGTTCTCCATAGTATCATACAACCCTTCACCTGAGGCCATTGCCCCAGGCTGCATTGGCACACTTCAGAGAAGATCTGGTCTGCAGCATCTTCAAGGCAGTGAAACTGGCCCTGAGCTAAATGGTAGATTGAGTCAAAGTCCAAATCTGTAGGCAGACAGTGAAAATCTGCCAGCAGCTTTCTGCCAAAGGCCATAACAGCGTGTGTGATACAGGTCACTGACACAGCTATATCAGATCAGACACATACCGAAAACATCTCCTTTTTGTATATATTTGTAGCTTTTTGTTTTTCTTACCAAGCATCTGAAATTAAGCGAGACCCACAACCCAGCTAAATGCTTTGCATTAGACCAATCCCATTTGGGCAGATTGCAAAGAGGAATAAAACAGATGATTCTATTTCCAGATTGGAATCAGGTCAGATAACTATCACCTCCCTTCCTTTGCCTGACCTCCATTAACTCCCAACTCCACCGTCAGCTCCTGCAGTGACAAGCAGTGTCCTTCACATGTTGCTGAGACATGTGAAACAGCAGGGGAAAGGCTTCCTGCCTCAATTCCCATTTCCAGGTGCAGTATCCAGTGAGGATGTAGGAAGGCACACCGCGCCTCGCCTTTCCTAAGCTCCCCGCCCAAGGTCGCTGCTGCCAAACCCTGCGCTCCCATCGGATGCATGAAGGGAAAACTGGCCTCTCCCTGGCCTTCAGCCACCTGGAGAGTAACTGGGGCAGTCAGGAGGTGCAACTGTGCATCCAGCAAGGGAGCAAAGCCCTGCACCGATGGTGACCACTGCTGGCATCAGGCTGGGACCAAAGGTGGCTGTCAGGTTTGCCAGGAGGGAACAGAGAAGTCCTGAGTTATCTGTGCAGTGGCTGTGGGTGCCATCACCCTGGATTCACTGGGAAACTGAGGGCACATGGAGGCTGTGGGAAGGATGAGGGATGCCTGGGGAGACCATCCATCTCAATGAGTCAGGCCATCTACTGCTACTCATGTTCACATGTCAGCTGGGTGAAGAGAAGAGGTGCAGCTGGAAGGCAGCCACCTTAATCAAGATGTTCTGTCTCAGAGCCAAATCACCTGTGTGGAGGTGGGAAAGGACAACAGTGGCTATGGATGGTGCTCAAGGCCAGTAATCACCCCAGGAGTCCCCAAATGGTGCATTAGTCCTTAATCTCATTGGAGGAGAGGAGAG
>WEIU01023051.1:57409-71060 GCA_013389925.1 Aegithalos caudatus | reverse complement strand
GAGGGGGAACTGCTTATAAGGAAAGACAAACATATAATTAGCAAAAATAAATGCATCGTTATTTGATGGTTTTCATGCATGTCTGTTTCGACTGCTCATGAATTGCTTCATCCAGATTGTAAAATATTCATATTTATATGTTACTCTGAAAGAGATGTGATGCCCTGGAGAGGCTAATTCTTGGTTTGCAGATTGTTTACAAGCTGTCAATTGCAATTTGAATATATTTGCAATTCATAGGGTTGATAAATAACGTAAGTCACGTGGCATAGTTCCTGCTTCTGAGCTGCAGTACATCCTTGTGTAAGTAACACTAAGGTAGGCAAGCATTTGTCTCCCCATCTGCCTCTCAAATCACACAGTTAATGGAGAAAGCAAACACAATACCCCAGAGTACCTCTGGGATCTCATAATAGTATTGTCTCCTGCCTGGCTCCCTGGAAAGCTCTGATCCCATGGCATTGTGTGAGGCCACCTTTCTCTGAGTCCTGTCTCAGTTACAACTCACACACAACAAGGATGAGTATTCTGTGTGTTTGCTCTCTCAGGAACTCAGCACTCTGTGGGACAGCCAGCCAGAAAGGGATGAAAGGAAAACTATGCCACAGTGTGGAACTACCAGCTTTGTGTGGAACAGGGTGACTGAGAACCTGGGAATTCTGGTTCTTATTCCAGACTTGTGGGGGCGACTCTCTTCTTTGAGGGATGAATAATCCAATTATCTACACAATACTATTTTCAAAGTGCATTTTACAATAAAAACACCAAATGCAGCATTCTGTCTCTTATCTTCTCCTCTATATTTGAAGTGAACTTTTTTAAGGACTTCATAAATGAAGAGAAAAATTTTGAATATTCCCAGGTGGTGAGATTATTATTTCAAGCAGTATGACTGTTTTTTATTTGTTTCTCCTTGTTACCAATTTTATTTCCTAAGGAATTGATCCCTTTACTCACAAAGAATTATACTAGAAACATTTTCACTTTATCTCCTGGAGTAAATGAAAACCTGTCTCTTGTTCTTCTCCTAAAACCATGGTACTAAATTGCATTGTGTGTCTTGCATGTACATAAATATGCATAGCCACTCTGAGTGTAATAGATCAATAGCTTCAATTAGATATATTGCTCTGACTTTGCAATTGCCTGTGGTGATTCTGTGTCCTTACATTTGAAACCTTTTCCTAAATCTGAATACAAATCTCTTCTCTGTAATGTATCCTCATTATTTATCTTCTGCACCTTAATACACAAGTTATTTCCTCTGTGGCCACCTTTTGTATATCTGTGTCTTCTCAACTTTTATGTTTGAGTCTTCAGAGTCTCACCTCATTTTGACTGATCTTCCCTGCTAGATGACATTTTACTCCAATATTCTCCTTCGTGTTTTTCTGGACTGTTTTAGATGGTTGACATCTTTCATGAAGTCCAGTCTACAAGACTCAACTCTGTATCAGTCAGGACTGTGTCCTGTCTTTTTCTGTAGAGATGGTTTTCTTTCAGCATGTATTTGTACAGAAAGTTCTTTTCAAATAACAATTACTTGCCTTTGTCACTACTGAACTGCAACTATTTTTCTTCAGATGATTTAGCCAATTTCTTATATCTAGTTTTAGGAGGAACTGATTGTTTTTAGGGTACCTGTATGGATCACAGTTTTTTGTTGCTGTCATGAATCTTCTCTGGCTGGACTCTGTGGTCTCTAAGTGGTTTTGGGCATCAATCAGGTGAAAACAAGCTGGGAGGGATCATGATCTTGGGGTACTCCAAGGACATCCACCCTGTGTCAAAAGAGTGGGATGGCACACACCAAAACCAGCTGAAACTGAGGGTCTCTGGGTCTTGAGAGGGAGGGTGGGAGACTAACAGAAAAGAGACTGCCCAAGTCCCAAAGCTGACAAACTGTCTAAAACTGGAGCTATTCCCTCCATAGGGAGAATTGCTTACTACAATTTGTGGTGCCAAAGCACTTATTTCAACAGCAAGTGTTCTGTGTGGACGCAGAACATTTTCAAGAAAAGTAACCAGTTTGATACAATATCTCCATGCCCAAGTCTTTCCCACTCATTTTATGAAGCTCTTTGAACTGTGTCAATCCACTGTTAGTGTTTGCCATGTGCAGAGAGTCAATTGTTACCCTGAGGAATGGGATGGATGATGACATGCTTAGATAGTAATGCTTTAAATTAAGATTCCTGAATATGCCTCTGATGTATAGAGGTTAATTAAGAAGCTATTGTGAGCTGAATTAATACCATTTGCTTATTGAAAACATAAGTCATGAGAATTAACAACAAAGTCATAAATATGTTTCCCTAAGGGCCAGATCCCTCAGCTTTTACTCATTTGAGCAGTCCTTACTCATATGAGTAGACCCATGGAATTAATTGAGACTACACGTGTGAGTTAATTTATCTATATGACTAAGAAGTTGCATGGTTGGGTCCCACACAAACATTCATCTGAAATGAATATGTTTTTAATGATAAATTGGTATTTAGATGGACTAGAATGATTGCTTATATCCAAGCCTTGTCTTAATAAGACTGGTTTAGCTTGCCAAGTAAATAAATCCAGCCTCTTCTTAATAATCAAGTGACAGAGATCCAACAATTACCAATTAAAAGCAGGATACTGACACAGACAAAAAGCAAGTGTGAGGTTTCATTAGGTCCATTAGCAATATATACATTTTTAAAGATAGCTGAATGAAAAGCTGGTACATCTTGACCACCAAATTCAGTGTCATGATCCCTGAGCCACTTCTGAGTGAGTTTGCTCCAGAACCAAAAGCGGGGTGAGAGGGAAGGATGTTTAGCTGGGAAGGCAACAACCCAATCCATCCTGCTGTTGAAACCCAAGATGGTCACGCTCTCTGGTATTGCACTTTAGCACATAAAAATACCACATCCTACCCTGCTACATCAGGGATTTCCTTCTGCTCATTAGCACACTTTTATATTGTAGGCAAGCTAGGAGTCACTGAACTCCCATCTCCTCAGCCAAGAGCTGAAATATTCCTGTGGTGCTGTGAACAGGAAGAGATGGCCCCACTGCAGTTGGTTTATCCAGAGTCTGCTGACCAGCATTGAATATGATCCAATGGTGGTGGTGCTGCTGGAGGGAACAGGGGACGCCATCTTCTGAAAGCTCTTCTTGGACTGACCTGCTCCCATCTGTTCCACTGATAAAAAGCCTCTGAGGGAATATTTCAGTGTTCACAGAGAGCAAATGGTGCAAATAGAGACTGTTCCCTTCCCTCTCGTCACATGTGAGATGCAACCACGGTCCACAGTGAGTGTCCAGGGCTTGGTGGCTCTTAAACAGAGTTGCTCTGGCATCAACTGATCCTTAAAAGTCCCATGAAACTTCCCTCTCTATCTTTCTGGGACCAGGCACAGCACCAGCTTCCTTTATACCTCCAGCTGCACTTGAGTGTTATGTCAGTAGAGACCTTTTTGGTAAGAAAAAATAGTTAGACTTCTTACAGACTCTAGCTCAGTCAATTTGAGCGAGAGGGAGGAAAAAATACCCAACCCTACTGCCCATTGACACAAACAGTTCAAGTGGCTGCCAACAGCCAGAATGTTTTCCTTTCTTTTTCTCCTCCCTGACTATGTGTATTTTCCCAAGGTTCATCTTGAAATCCTTTAATGCTGCAGCCCTTGCTCCCCTTTTTGGTGCTAACAACTGCCTGAGGATACAGAGGGAAAGGTCTCCTCCAAAGCAGAAGGAAGTACCACAAAGCATTTCCAGAGGCTGTCTCTCCTCCAAAACTTCCAGCCCAGGGTCAGGTTTCTTGGAATAAGTTGTATAAAGTCATAATAAGGCCTCGTTTAAAGACCAAAATAATCTCAATCTCAATTTACCTCAAACCTTTAGCAAAGTAACCACTGGAAATCAGTATCAACACACACTTTGACATCTGATTTTCTGCACTGGGAAAATAAATAGAATTTATTGCTGCAAATTTTCATTTTCTGACATCCTTTAAATCCCTCAAATCCATGTCACCCACCAAAGGAATACAAACTCACTAAGGAAAAGCTTTAAAAATTCCTGCCTGATTTAAATGTATATGTAATAAAAGGGAAGGTTGTAATTTGGAGGAGAGACTACTTACTGTCAGACTTTCTGGCATCTATTTACTAATCCCCAAAACTTATTTGCATTGCAAACACTTTCTTTTCCCACCTCACATCAGAGGTACATAATAAAAATAACAAATTAATACAGCAAATAAATAACAGTAACAAAAGCTTGTGTTCTAGATTTTAGTATTTATAGCAAAGAGCTTAATTTTTATTCGGTCTTTCTGGATTTTTTTAATTGTCAGCTGTCACCCATGAAAATCTGGACCTATGGAGAGTGTGTCCTGCCTGGTCCCTCACAGTACAGTACCAGAGCCCTTTTAGTGGCCCCCAGAAGTGCTACCTCCTTCTGGGAGCTGACAAGACAGAAGTTAATGACAGAAGTTAATTGGACCATCAGGTCACGCTGCCTTTGCTCCCCCTTCAAGCCCCTTCGGAGCAAGTAAACAGCCTGGGCTGTAGACTGGAAATGTGTCCTCCTGTACTTCCGCAACACAAACAGTGTGGGAATGGAAAAACAGTCTGTTTATCCTCAGAGTGTTAGCAGATGGCAGCTCCTTCCCGTTCCTGCTCTCTGCTGTGAGCCAAACTCCCTGCTGCATCCCCCGGGGCCACTGCTGGAGATGGACATTCTCCAAAGCCACCTGAGGGACGTGCACCAGGCACAGACAAAGGTGAATCCCACAGGCTCCTCCCAGGGGCTCCTGCACTGGCTTCAATGCAAAGGACACACAGGGGCTCCCTGGAGATACACCCACTGTAGGTAGGATATTGCTGCTACAAAACAGGACACTCTGGACTTGCCTTAGATTTCATTTTTGTCTGTCCCAGGTGGCACCAAACGCCCTCCTGCCCACCCAGCACCCCAGTTAGCACAGTCAGTCTCCCCTAACAGCCAACAGGCAGCTCCATTTCAGCCTCAGCTTCTGAGGAGAGACAAGAGAAGAGGTGGAACATTGCCTACACCCCTGTGCTGTATCTCCAGAGTCTACAGGTTCATGGCCTCTTCCCAGCCCAGCTAAGCAAGATGCAAACTCCTCTGGGGACACTTGCTGCCTCTCTCTTGTCAGGGACAACTGCCAACCTCAGATCTCTCAGCTAGGCTGTTTGTGGGAACACTTCTCCACACAGTGCCTTCAGGGATTTGTTACACTTCAAATTTTCCACCATATATATATAAGGCTTAGATACACAGTCAAGCCAGGAGAATTTCTGATTTTATCTGTGGATTCTCAGTGTCCTGTGTTGTAAAGGTGGGGATTGAGAAGTGTACAAGTTAGGACCCCCTGATAACGTAAAGAGAGAACAACAAAAGAGAAGACTGCTGCTCTGCTGAGAGCCTTGACACCTAAATATTCACAGGGATCACTGACTGTTTTCCTCTTGTTCTCTGACAGAGACCTGAGCAGGAGTTCGGGGAGGGCACGGCTGCACTGATGAGGACTGCAGTCTGCACTTGCAAAGTGCCATGCTGCGCTCTGACCTCACAAGTGGGCGTCATGCCGCCTCACTCCAGACATCCCACCTTCCTCCAAGAGTAGTCACTCCTTTTACTGCCAAAGGATGGAAACATGCTCTTGTTCAGTGTTACTCATCTAACATACCTTAGATACTCCTCTAGGAAGAGGTGAGTTGCTGCAAACTCTTGCAGAGTCCTAGCTAGAAAGTAGGTGCCTGGTTGGAACTAATGCCAAGCCCACCTATGTGGTTTACCTAATCCTGACAAGCCAAAACAGAACTCAAGAGGAAGTGATGGCTCCTGAAAACCATGTATGTTTCTTCAGGAGGCTTATTTGCTTTTCAGTGTCAAAGTCACAATTACTCAGACTACAGCAGTGTGTCACCCCTCAGTTATGCACTTCCTCTTAGACACATGGGGGACATCCTGCCCTGCTCTTGGCTCCCTACAGCACACCTGAACTGTGCCACAACCAGCCTGTGGCTGTTCTGTCTCAACGCCCTGTCAAAGGAGAGCAGCGTAAAATCCCTCACAGGCATATTTTAGATGTGTAATGCTGATATGCTTCATAAAACATATCAGCACATTTCAAAAGTTATTTCTAAAATTTAAGTCCATGAGTCAAAAAATACCAGGGAGTGGAAAAGTGTCCCACATGCCAAACAAGAACCAGCACACATATGAAAGCCAGTGAAGGAAATGGGCAGCAGCCAGTGACGCAGCAGGAGCTCATTTTCCCCTGTCCTCTCTTGTATTCCAATGCTTGTAAAATTCTAAACTCCAGTGGGAAACACAGAGGAGAAAATGCATGTCAGTATACAATGGAAGGGGGTGTGTGGGGTGTGCGCATGATTTTCACAGCATTTAGGTTCATTCTGAACTTTTCATGGAGCTTTGGCACCAGCCTGACTTGAACAATTTATGGTAGAGCTGAAAATCCCTTCAAGGTCTCTCAGATCATAAGATAACTCCTGGAGTGTTTCTGAGAATTTAAAAAAAGCAAAACCTACCCTCCCTCCATCTGGTATACACACACCCCGATGCCAATCAACTTTCTAACTGCACGTGGCAGAGTCTGGCTGTCTTGTTCACAGTTAGGGTCTCTAACATCCTTACTAAGCAGAGTGCAAAGGGAAGGTCACAAAGGACTTTTTCCAGTTTCCTGGACCCAGGAGGAATGGTGTGAGGCTTGCTACACACAAGCTCACAGCTGCAGACCTGTGGCATTTATCACGCTTTGCCGCAGCAAGGCTCTCACTCAGAAGCTGCTGAATCCAGATGTCAGTGTCCTCCTTAACTGCAAACCTCCCACAAATGCCAGCTGCACTGCCTCCAAGTCAGGAGTTTCAGTGTCAGCCTTCATCAGCTCTTCAGCTTGTCTGTCACAGTATGGTGCAGCTGAAGCATCGACCTCATCACCGGTGCTAACTGGGTCATTTATTCCACTACATCAGTTTGTTCAGCTGAGTACAGGAAAGAATGTACTAAAGGTAGAGGATGCTGTGTTTCTTTGCTAACCTTCCAAGGCCATGTCAAAACATCAGAGGAGACAGAGAGCAGAAGTAGCAGCAAACTCCTTAGGCCATCTCTTGGGGCAACAGAGACGTATATTTATATAAGGAACACAATTCAAATCAAAGTGTTTGCATAAGTTGGGTTGAGATTTTTGCAAATATGAGAATTACAAGAGCAAAGTAGAGTTAGGTCAACAGTAGAAATTTGTTTGGTTGTTTTGGGTTTTTTGTTGGTTTTGTTGTTTTTTTTTTTAATTTTGCCCAAGAATATACAGAGAAATCACTTTCCTCTAAGGCCATGAAGGATGAGCAACTTAGCGGAGTAAAGAATTTGTGGGTGACCAAAGCTCTGTGGACATTCACATTTAGCACTGGGAAGATGTGATACTAAGACAAATTCAGAGTCAAGATTGTCCTCATTATGATGTTGGCCTTTTCCTTTTGTGGACAATGTATCTACAGAAGCTCTGTCCTATATTGCTTCACGTCCCTCACCACATTCAATTTCACATGGTCCTTGGCTGTTCTAACCCAACTCCTACAGACACAGCCTCTCTGTATTCCTGTTGGGTCACCTGATCCTGCTTCTGCATCTTGTGTCTCAGTTTTGTTGGGAGCTTCTTGGCCATTCATGCAGACCTCCTGCAATATTTGCCTGATATTTTGCCAATGCTGTGGACCATTCCTGAGTCTGGAGGAGATCATGCTTGAAAATCAACCAGATCTCCTGGACCTCTCTCCTTTACAGTGCTGTCTTCTGTGGGCTTCCTCCAAGCAGATCCCAGAAAAGGTCAAAATCTCTTCTCTTAAAGCCAAGGGTGATGATCCTGCCTTTGATTCTGCTGCCTCTTCTCAGAATCCTGAACCCCACCATCCCATGATCACTGCAGTCAAGCCTGTCCCAAACCTTCACATCCTTCATAAAGGTTTGTCCTTGTTTGTAGGTACAAGGTCCATCTCCCCTTGTCAGCTCCTCAATCAAATCACAAATTTATCATCACTGCACTCCAGAAAACTGCTGGATCTTGTGTACTGCTGTGTTTTCACTCCAGCAGATTTCGGGTAAGCAGTTACCTATGAAACTGTGGAGAAAAAAACTACTGTAGGAACATAATGAAAAATTATAGATCCAAAGATCAGTCAGCTAAGATGAAACATTTGCAAAGTTTTAAGGAACATGATGAACTTACACTGAACCTTGAGTAAATATGTACACAGATTCAAACGGGTCTTGAACTACCAAGTTCAACGGGAATCATGGTTTGCTTTTAAGGAAAAAGTAAATTAGTGAGGCTGCTGATGATCTTCAAAGTTTAGCTTAATTTTCACTAATCACATTTGGCTTATGATGAGATGCTTAGAGGACCAGGATCTGAAACCTTCAGCACTACTGAAGACTAAAATTTAAGCTTGAATGTATTCACTTGATTAAGGACTTTGACTGCAAGAGAAGCTGAGGAATTAAAATAACAGGTTACATATTCCTTGAGTGTTAATCAGCTCTTAGCACCTTTAAGAAAAAAGTAAACACAGTAATTCTTATTCTACAGTTTAATTCCTCTTTCTTCACATTTGGGGGAAGAGAGGTAGGGAAGTTGAGTAACTTGCAAGAGCAGGTATTAGCATGTAAGAGTTATTGGCACTTCATTCAAAGCTTTCAGATCACACTCCTCTCTGACTACACTTCCAGAAATCCAATTATACTTGGCATCAACACTGATACTTTTTAAAATCTAATTACAATGTAAGGAATGTGGTACAGTAAATGCCTTTTTGTAAGTGTTTGATACCTCGCCCCAAAAAATTATCTTGCAGAAGCAAAAGAGAAATTAATTCCATCTTGGATAAAAACACCAAAATCTAGAAATTGTCTGGATGTTTCAAACAGCAGATAACCACAAACAGCAGTGACTTCAGCTGGGTCCATAAGGGAGCCACCAGGACTCTTCTGGAGTCTCACCTTCTGGGTGAGAGAAACCATATATTACATCTGGAGGTTATAGCCAATTTGTGGAGGCATAAGCACCAGTGAAGGCACAGGGAAAAGGTCCAAAGGTAACCTGGAAGAGTCTGAAATGTGTGTAGTACATAAGGAAAAGGAACCCAGATTACACTAAAGGCATATTTGATTTTTAGAGGAACAAGTATTGAAAAAAAAAAGACACAAAGAGCAGAAATATCCACAGGACCCACCAAGCTCTTACTACCAATATCAGATAGTAAAAGCAGTGTGTTTTGGTAGCACAAGAGAACGATAAACAAGACGTACATGTTATGTTGTTTTGTATGAGGAAGACCCATGTTAGGCAGATGGGAAAACAAGAATCCCTTCATGTGCGGTGAGTGAGAGACTGCTGACATCCATCTTCGAGCCATAATTTTAAAAGAGAGAGGAATAAATCATGCTGCTAGAGGAAGGATTAAAGAATGATGTTATGAAAATGAGTGAAATAAAGTATCTGTGATGAAAATATATCAAAATGTCCTAATAGTGGATCCTTTGACACTGCTAAAATTTTGTCATGGGCTTCCTGGAAACATTCAGAGAGATTAAAAGGCATTCTTCTACAGGAAAGGCACTTGAGAAGGTATGGTTAAATATACATTATGCATTTCTCTGCCACAGGCTGGATTTGAAGAGAAAGTCCTCATAATGGATGGATGGATGGATGGATGGATGGATGGATGGATGGATGGATGGATGCTGCAGAAAATACAGGATTTTAATACTATCTAGACAGTGGCCAGTCATTGTCTCCTAAGCAGGGAGGGAAGAGAGCAGCCCTGGGGGTCCGTGTTAGGTGCTCCTTTCCCAGGAACCCTGGCATGAGCTTGTTGGAAGGGGAGAGCTCATCCTCCATGTGCTGACTTCACTCAAAGAGAGCTGGTGGGACTGGAGAGAGCTGCAGGAACATCCTCAGGCAATAAGAGAGATTCCAGTGGTGGCTGGGGGTCCATGCCTAGGAGGAGAGGGGAGGCAGGTCACACCAAATCCTCCATCACTGGGAGCACAGCAGGCTCTAGAGCCAAAGTGTAGACCAGTGGAAGGAACCAGTCAAACCATCCATGGATCAAACCTGAGAGATGGACAGCAAACTAATATTGAATGTACATGAGAAGCAGCCATAAACCAGCATTTTAATTGTTGTGAACCTGCAGTCTATCTCATTTTTCCCACCCCATGTTCCCAAACAGCTTTCTTCTTCTTCCCAGTGACTTTCTGAAATGAACAGTGCTCAGAGTGTTAGTTGTGTTGTTGGCATTTATCTGGGAGAATGAAATTGTGACCTGATTTCCTTTTCCCAAACTTTTCTATACAATAAAGGTCATCAAAAGCAGGAGTTTTTGCATCTGAGATAGGCACAATTTCCAGCCTGGTGACTTTCACAGACAAATGACCAAACACAGAAGATCACTAACCCAAGGTGATGAGCAGAAATATTTTCTTATCCTAAAAGTTTCAGATTAAAGGAAAGACCAGCGAGTAAATTCCACACACTTCACACTAGCAGAAAGAAATGTGTCTTTATCACTTCATTTCCTTGCTGCCATGAGACATACTGTAATTGTCAAAAAGAATGAAAAAGTAATGGCTTGCAGCAACAATGCCAACCCCAGAAAATAGGAGAAATCTTTTAAAGAACAGGCTGGAGAACTTGTGGAGGTTCTGAGATAGGTAGTTTATTAGTAATAACATGTCTGTGAAGGAAAGACATTTTATTCCAGGACACTGCTGGAGGCTCTGAAGGGTCTATCCTGCAGTGAACTTCTGTTAGTTACTTATAAACATCTTGTGCTCTTCATTCACCCACTCCAGACATAAAATCTTAAAGGGTTGGAATGAGACGAGCTCCTGAGCTGCAACAAGAAGAAATGTCCCCAAGAGAGACCAGAAAAGTGGCAGAAGGCAGGACTTGGGATTTCAGTGGCATACAAGATTTCAGCGACATTTTGTACATCTCTTGCAGATGGCAGCCTCGCTTGATCCATGCACAGCTCCTGCACCACAGGACTCGTACTGGAGTCATTGGCCAGTTCTCAAGTTTGCTGCAGCTCTAATTTGCTGATTCTTAAACTAAATACAGTGTTGGGCTTCCCCCTACAAACCTATGTTGAAAATACTCAGCTCTTCCTTAATTTTGTATGCCACCTGGCAGGGATTCTTTCAAATTCTCTCCACCCTCTGTCTTAGCCTTGCTTAAATTTTGCTAAAGTAAAAACATATTTGTGCAAGGGCTTAATCTGGTGGCAAAGGATTTTTCCTGTTAAATTTACACTGGGAGCTTGTCCCAGACAGCACTGTGAAAAATGTGCTTTGAAGGGTTTTGATTCTTGTGTGCACTTTATTTTGCTTTAAATTGTTGTAATCAGGGTTTTTCAGTGATGGGTTTTGCCCATTTCAGCTGCATGAGTAACAATAGAGCAGCCAAGGTGTTTCCTTTCCTCGCTTGCTCTCTATGAGGGCTGAGTAAGAGAAGCTGAATTCCAGGCTTTTGGAAGGCAGAGGAGGGCTGACACAGAGCATTCCACTTGCCTGCAATTAGAAGGGACCAGCCTTTATTTCTTCGATTTTTTTATACCAGAAACAAGAAGGGTGAATCAATTAATCCAGACTTAGCAGTGTCATATGAAACAATATAACCATTAATTAAACCTCATTTTTCAGTGTAGATTTTAGCCTGAAGTCACAGTCTGGTAACAAAGAACTCACCACAAAGCAGGGAGCAAAAATGGGCCTTCTTTTGGGATGTCTTAAGACTTCACTAAATTACATATCTGAAATGAAAATTGTGAATATAGGTTTGTATGTGAGGCTTGGCCTGTTAAAACATGCTTTTAACCTGGTTTTTTCTTCTGCATCATGTAAGAAAAGATGTAAGAAAGGAAATGTCTGGAAAGAGACATTAACTAATACATAACAACTATTTTATATTTCCAGCAGCACTTTTTTTTTACTAAATCATAGAGGATTGTGACTCCAGCCACTATACAGCCCTTGTGGGGTGTTCTTTTTTTCCAACACAGGCTCTAACCAAGGTTCCTTGAAGTGGTTTAGGGCAGCCCAGAGGAGGTGTTTGCCAAACTGCATTCCAAACTGTTATTTTAGGTGGTGGGAAATCCGAAGGATTCCAAGGGGAAAGTTTCATACCTGTGAGACAGAATTTGGAAGAGACGTGGGCTTCCTGGTGGCAGGGGCAAATCTCATTTTTCATTTGTGTCCTTATCCAACAAAGATAACAAATACAGGGAGAGGTCCCTCAAAACAGATGGAAATCCCACTGGATTTGTAGTGAAACTTCTGCTGGTTGGCTGAACATCCCGGGCTGAGGAAGGCTACAAACTCGGACATAAAGCATGATTTTCTGAGTGTTTACAGACCCTGAGACTGAGCTAATTCTTCTAAACTATTTTTTCCCTAATCTCCTTTTTTTTTTTTTTTGAGGTGGAGTCTTATGTATCACATCCCAAACAGTCACATTAAGTTTCTTCTTTAAAATAAAGAATCCAAAATTTTGCAAAATTATAGGAAGAAATTATTTCAGCTGTAATCCTAACATGTAGTAAAGAGCTGTGGCTAGGACTGTTATTAAATTTGACATTTTGGTGTCTAAAGTTGTATTTATTTCCTAAGTTCATCATAAGCTAAATGCTTATAGCAAGATTTGAAAAGGTGTCCATAGACAACATGAGGCAGAGGCAGGGCAGACAGTGATCATGATTAAAGCTGTTTACATACTGTTTCTGTATTTTCAGTGGGTAGTTATATATCTCTATAAGGACTACAATTCTGACACTGAAGCAGAAAAACAAGATGCAGTCTCTAAGGAGAAGGATAAGCAACAGAATTATTTTGCATGGATGAGAAAAATCAGTAACATTTACTATGAAATTTGCTGGATCTTATATAGAATTTTCCATTTACATGAGGTGGACTACTAAGCAAAAGGCGTGAATAACAATTTCAGTATGACTGATAATAAGAATCTCCATAAAACATTTTTTTGGTTTCAAGAAAGATGTAAATAAATAAAAGCCCATGTAGAAGCTGCAAAAGCAGCTAAGTAATTAAATGTTGCTTTCCAAGATTCACCCACAGTTAAATGACACATCTTGGAAGAAACAGATCTTTGTGTCTCACTACAATGACATTAATTCTTCTTTCATTGACAAAACAATTATGGACTTAAGAGAATGTATTTTATCCCTCTGTTGCTACTGTTTTCTCATAAATGTTGCTTGATGTTTGTTACACACAACTGAAATAAAATACTTCATTAATTCTTTATTTCCTAGCAGAACAAGCTATCTTAGAAATTTCAGAAAGAATGAAACAAGAAGGTTGTTCTTTGGCATGATTTTTACATCAGTATCCTCAGCTAGGAAGTTGATGCTGACTTCAAGGTACACACCAAGTTAATAGAAACAAATTGGTAGAAATTTGCTTCCAAAAAAAGCATAAATATTTCCTTAAAGCTAATCACTCACTTGTAGCTGAAAGAATACAACAAAGCATGAGAAGATAACTTATTACTTGATCTTTATGGCCATTAGCCAAAAATTTGGGTTTCTTCCTCCACCACAAAAAA
>WEIU01023051.1:24494-57380 GCA_013389925.1 Aegithalos caudatus | reverse complement strand
AAAAAAAAAAAAAATCACAACTATATTGACATTTCATTTCATCAGTCTTGAATTTATGTAAATTCTGAGTACCTTGAGTCTCAGGTGCTTATCCATGTAGTGAAATAATTTTAAAATATTGCTGAACTACTAAAATATATTTTTCATCTGTAGACTCTCCACCTGGAAATTTTAGGCTCTGTGAGGATAATATATAATGAAAATCAAAAAGAATTACCAGATTATCTGTAGAGGTCTTCTACATTATAGTAGGGTTTGTTTTTGGTTTGGGTTTTGTTGTTTGTTTTTTTAATAAATTCTTTGATTAGAACAAAGACCTGCTTATAATAGAAGACTTAATCCATAGATAAGTTACAAGTAAGCATTGCTGACAGTGACTGTGGTCATTAAAATAACTCCCTTCTGTAAACATGAAATGCCAAAACAGGACAGGAAAGAGATTTTGCTTCATAGGAACCAGTCTAATTTGACCTTTCAAATTCTTGAGAGAAAATTGTCTTACCTTCATTCAGACTTCTTTTGTTGAAAGAATGCCAACATTTTGGACTACTTTGAATGTTACTAGAGAGCTGAGAAATGAAGAATGTAGTGGGGCTTATTTGGATCTAAAGAAAGATGAGATACTGAGATACTTATCAGAGTGTTTGTGCACACTTCAGAGGACATATGTTAGAAAATGATCCAATAATTTATCTTCAGATTATCATTATGTCAGCTTCTTTGAGCCTGTGGTATTTACTGTGTTTATTCTTACCTCAAATGGACTAATGAATGAATATTTCCCTTGAGTAAACAAGGTTTAAATACATTAAAATAAAATGGAAAATATTGAGATAGCAGAGATTTTGCTTTATATCAGCGTTAACTAAACTGGAGACAGTAAGTGTTTTATAAACTGATGCAAAACTCAAAAATATGATAACATATGATAATTACCACTTTAAATAGTAAATATGTGCTCACATATATATATATCTTAAGTTAAACATCTGTAGAAACAGACTTTTGAAAGACAATTGCATGCCACAATGAGAGGAATAGCTTTTCTTAAAATGTCCCTGAAGATATTGCTTCTGAGGTTTTTTGAGTGTATCTCTTAATTTTATATATGAAAGATGGTGCCCACAGCTGTTTCAGCTTCATAAAAGGCAGTTCGTGCTTCTTCCGCTGGTTCACGTAAAATGGGAATAAGTATTGTATCCTCTTAAGAGTAACACAGTCAACAACTTCTTACTTAGTGTTCTGCATCACTTTCCAACCCAGCATCATAAGGTAGAAGAAACTTACAATGAAGCATTTAATTTTCCATTTTTCTAGAACACCTCCAGATGTCCTGTAACTTATCAGCAGGAATCCACAGCTTAATTTTACAGTGTCTTGGATACCCATGTGGGATTGTTTATTTGGTTGGGGATTTCTGCAAGGAGATGAGGGATGTGCACTATGCTTTCCTCTCTTGCCATCTCACAGGCAGTAAGCAGCTGAGAATAAAAGGGCTTCCTAAAACCACAGGGTGGTCTCAAGACAGAGGGACACAGCCACAGTGGTGACAGCCTGGAGGGTTGTGCCAGTACTGGGTTGTGAGTACATGAAAATCTGTTCTGGTAAGGGAACAGAATTTCTCCTGGAATAATCTGCCATGATCTAGCTGGGGTGTGAGGGAGTCAGTCCTGATTTGTGCCACCCCTCTGCTTCACAAATCCTTTCCTCTAAAATTAAGGAAACCACTTCTTTGCTTTTAATAGTTTGTCAGAGTTGTAAGCTGTGGCTCCATCAAAGGATGTAACAGTCACAGGAAAATGGTGGTGAATATTTTATTCTTCTTGCAGTCTCAGTTAGAGGAACTTCCCCACCCATTGCAGCACTCCTGTACTCTTTTTATGCTCCAAAAGGGACCTACTCCAGAACAACCAACACATGGTCATAATTACTTCTAGCACCTTGCTTCCTCTCAACAACATGAAGCTCAAGATCTCATTGCTGAAAAATCTGGGGTTTTAATAATTTTCAAGCCAGTTGCCTCTAACTGGACTTCCTAATAGCAGGTCCTCAACAACCAGCAGATGTTGCTACTGAGCAGCAGAAAGGCCAACACACCCCTTTCCTCCAAGGCTCAGAGTGAGTTGGAGCTTGGGCTGTGTCTACAAGCCCAACCCCAAAGGTTGACCTTGAGTAATTTGTGGTTAGAGCTGCATGAAAGAAGCAGGGAATCCTGAATCCATTGAGACATGGGGAAGCAGAATGAACAGCAAAGTAGAGTTTGGAACAGAAAGTTTTCTTCAGCATTAGGAATTTTCTAATAGTTTGTGGCTTTAAAATATGTTAACACCACATTAGTGCTAGATCACTGATTTCAGCTAACACTCATCAGCTTTATTCTGGTGTTCAATCAGTACATCTAAATCTGTCAGAAATTGTAAGATAAATGCTTTTTTAAACATTTTGATAACCATTTTAAGCACTTTTTCAAGTAATGCCCTATAGCAGTGCATGGAGTGTCCATCTGTAAATTGTGCCACTCAGACTGGGAACTGCATGAAGAAATTACAGTTCCTCTAGAGATCATCTTTTCTCATAGAATATGCTGTAAAAAATGCTCAGGGAAGTAAATTCAAAGGGACTTTCTTATCTTTTACTTTTCTGGACTCTTTATATTGTTCCTGTTAGCAGTGAGAATGATGGTTTGCATAACAAAGTCATCTTGTCTCCAGTTGAGATCACTGCAGGTAGCTGCACTCGGGGAATTTCCATCTGCTGTGGAAGGGGTCAATACCATAAGATGACATCTTCATAAAGGGAAGTGATTGTGCAAACTCAATGGCTTCAATGTGAACGTTGACCTATTTTGCAAATACAGTGTCAGCGGTGGGGAGGGGAGGAGAGGTGAAGTTTCCTAGGGAATTTTTTTGTTCATTTTCTATTGCTTATTTCTGCTAAAAAGCCATTGATCTGGCATCTTTTGAGGAGGAACAGGAAACTGACTCTGCAATGCAAAAAAATATTCCTGGAAAACTGAAACTTCAAAATGCAGCTCTGCCTTTTTTTTTTCACATTAGTTCATTCAAAAACTCCCCTGAGTTATCCCTGGGGGAATGAATACACTGCAGGGAAAAAATCTCATTATCTAACTCAATTGCTACTTAAACACTTGTCAGGTCTCTGGGTGGTGTTTATGGTTCCTTATTAGTCCTGTCACCGATATATATTTTCAGAGGAGAAAGTACATCATTAGTCAAGAACTCTGAGTAACTTTAGACTGGGAAGCTCATCTACTTTCATGTTAATGCATGGACAGAAATCACCTCTGCAATACTTGCTCTGTCCCCCAGCTAAAGCTTTACCTTGAGAAAACTGTGCTCCAGACATGCAATATAAGTCTACCTAAAAACCTGACTCCCTCCCATAAATCACAGAATAATAATATTGTTAGGTTGGAAAAGACCTTTCAAAACATTGAATTCAACTGCTAGCCAAGTACTGCCAAGTCCAGCACTAAACCAATCCCCTTGTCCAGATCACCAGTGGAAGTGTCAAACAGAACTGGCCCCATTACTGAACCTAGAGGGATGCTCCATGCTCCTTGACCTTCCTGGGCACCAAGATCAAGCTCTAGTTCCCCAGATCCTCCTTCTTACCCTTCTTGTAGATGAGCATCACATTTCCTGTGTTCCAGTCAACTGGCACCTCCCTGGTGAGTCAGGACTGCTGGCAAATGATGGGAAGTGGCTTGATGGGCAACTTGATCATCTTCCTCAGAATCCATGGGTGAATCCCTTCTGGCCCCATAGACCTGTGTGCCTAAGTGGTGTAGCAGGTTGCTGATCATTTTCCCCCAGAATATGGGGGCTTCTTTCTGCTGCCCATCCATGTCTTCTGGCTCAGGAGGCAGAATAACTGGAGAACAACTGGTCTTAATATTATTCACGGAGGCAAAGAAGACATAAAGTACCTCAGGCTTTTCCTCATCTTTTGTCACTATGTCTCCTTTCACGTCCAATAAAGAATGGAGATTCCTTAAGCCCTCCTTTTGTTGCTAATGTATTTATAGAAACATTTTTAGTTGTCTCGTAAAGCTCCCTTTTGGATCTCACAGGGAAATTTTTGGCAGAGTTGGTTTTGAGTTGCCTTTTTCCATCAGGAAATGTCAAAGTCTGAAGTTTTCCTGCAGAAATAACCCTTCACTTACCCTCCTAAGACAACGTAGCACTGCAGGACTGACTGAATGCAGGATGCAACAAATATGGATGAGTAATGTGATGTCTCTCATAGGGTATGTGCAGCAAGTTTTACAGAAGTGTTATTCCCAGACAAAGGTAGAACAGAGACGTTGTTTTGTCCATTTTGTAGATAAATGTCCTTTTTTGTGTTGCTAAATATTGAAGCATGTTTTACAAGAAAAATAAATAAATAGATTACATAATTTCTAAAAGGCTCATCTATCTTCTTCACTGTTTAGACATATATAGATTACTATCTCTCTAACCAGCTTATTTGCTAAATAAGGGTATTGATATCCTGCTTGAATGAAGTGGGATAAACTAAAACCCAACAGACAAGTATATTCAGCAAAAAACTAAGACATTGCATGGTGAAATATTACAACACTTACAGCACCATTACAAAAAATGTTAAGACTATAACCTTTACATTCAATATCTCATTATTTTTTCTAATTTAGTCGAGGCCTGAGACAAGGGCCTAGTGAAATCCTACAGAAAAAAGAACAAGGATTGCTGATGCCACGTCTCCATGGCAGCACAGCTAATTTGGCAGGACAGCCCAGTGCACAGAAAGAAAAAGAGGTTATTTACAAAGATATCTTTGATAAAAAGGGCTTTGGGGACAGGAAAATGGTCTGGGGGGTGGGGAAGGGGGGGAAGTCACAAAACGTTCCGAACCTTTAAAATAAATTCCTTAAATGAGTGAGACAAAATAAATTGAAGAAAAAAAATTCTTGAGTCAGTAAGCACAGTGAGTTTCATCTTTGTTTGTTGTTGTACAATGCTATAAACCACACTGAATGGCCCAGAATAACATTAGTGGTTCTGTGTATTGTAACCACTTCAATCAAGGCCTTTTGTTTTGAATCACCTGCCCTGCCTGCATTGGAGCCCCTTTTATAGCCCAGTCGCAGCACAGAGATCTAATTTAGTTCCACATACAAAAAGAAGCAAGGAAGAAAATATACCCATCTCTTATGGTCCTTGCCTGAATCCACAAGAGAACAACTGGGACAACAAATGAACCGGAATGGCTAAGAGAATATTTTAAAATTTCCTCAGCTTATGACCCACAAGGAATTTGTAAATTATATTGTTACAGCGTTCCTGAAGGATGCAGTTGCCCAGCTGGACACACATGAAGGTCACCTTGGCAGTAGACATGCCTTCCACTCCTGTGAAGAGAGGGGCCAAGGAGCATTCACCCTGAAGCCCAGAGAGCCATGGGCACAGGGCTGTTGTTAGATCCCATGGAGACAGGATCTGAGAAACTCTTCAGAGGATTCAACATGGTTGATATCCTCTAGCCGAGAGAGCTCAGTTGATGTCGCAAGAAACATACTGAGACTCTGCCCTCAGCCTTGTCCACAAGCATTTTGCAGTCCCCTTCCATGTTTTGCCTGTGGAAAGAGCTCAGTGCAGAGGCCCAGAGTGGTTAGCAAAGCAACAGAGGAGGGTTTCTCTTAAAAATAAACTCTGGCAGATATTGAAGTGCTGGTTTCATGTAATGAGACTACTTCAGACCAAGGAATGCATCATGTCTACCACTGTGTGCATGATCACTTTCTCCTAGCTTGCTGTAAAAGGATGACATTTATCCCATCAATTCCCTGGCGTGGAGTGTGGCTTAGACAGAGGCTGAGTACCTTGGGCTTTTGTGAAATGGTGCATTTGCCAGAGACATAAAGACTTTATGTGGGAGCAAAATGCCCCAGGCTGGCCATGTTCCCTTACAGTGTCATGAACCAGAGCCTGCAACATCTAAGCAGGCAGGTGTCTTTCCATCATGAGGTGACATCCAGCATGTGATGGGGTCATGTCTCTCAGCACCATGGGTACAACTCATGGTCTTTTGTGTGCTCAATGCTACAGCAGTAAATTTGACATTGTTCTAAAGGCAGCATTGTAGCTGATAGTCTGCAGATGTGCATATAAATGCAGGGTTGATGCTAGTGAAAACATCATACAAGGTTTTGTGTGTGTGTGTGTGTGTGTGTGTGTGTGTGTGAACTATATAGGTTCAGGGTATGGTATGAAAACACAGCCATAAACTTCAGAATACACACTCATGAAAGATAAGTATGAGATCCCGTTCATGGGGCACCTTCAGAGCACCCTTATCTTGACTGAACCTTTCTTCTGGAGGAAATTTATTCCCATTTATAAACAAAAGGAAGAAAAATATTTTCCAAGTCACTTATTCGCATGTCCTCATTAATTTCAAGTGTGGTGTTACCACTTACTAAAGAAACAATCCCACTGGTTTTCCGTCTGCTTGGTACTTTCTACTATGAACGATTAATGTATTAGAAAATTAACTTTCAGATGAAAGAAAAGAACAGCCTGTGGAAGTTGAATAATGACCTTATTTTAAGATTTTCCCTTGAGTAACCCCCACTGTTGCCTCTTACAAATGCAGGAAAATTATACGTGCACATCTTTAATGTCATTTTTGAATGTGGATGAAATGATTAGTGATTTGAAAAAGTCTGTGCAGATGAAACAACAGCAGCAGGAGTAGCAGTCGGTGATATTAGCTAGAGACAGCAGTCTGGGAGCTGCTGTTCTGCAGTTCAGAGAGAAAACTTAGCATGCTAGATTATAATTAACAAACTAGAAGCAAATTAAGATAATATGGTCTGGGGTTTGGAAACCAATCAGCTTAACCAGTTTAGAAAATGCAGCTTTCTTCACAAGTTAGAAGCAATTACTCATTGCATGTTTGTACCTTATGCACTTATCCTGCAAACATGTGACAATGTCCAATACCTAGTTTCTGAGGGGACTAAAGAGATCTTATCATTGCACTTCACAAGGGGGAGCCTTTCTGCTTTGGTAAATTAATTCCCTGGGTCCTCTCTTACTCCTCTAGCACCTGGTGGTCCTATTCTTGTTCTTGGACCTTGCTGGACACTTTTTAGCACTGTCTACAAAAGCCTTCTCTGCAGACATGGAAAGCCAGTTGAAGGAAGCTCTTTCTCTGTTGGGATGCATATGCCAGGCATGGTCTGGGCCAACCAATACTGCTTGCTTCAAAAAAGTATTTCATATATGTCCTTAGACAAGTCTTGTAATTTGCCTTGTTCCTCACCCCAGAATCCTCTTGTACTGCTGTTTAGAAATTGTATAAACACTGCAGAACCTATGTTAAATCCAATGTAATAATGTTTTCTCTTAGTAGTAAACAGTCCTTTACATTTCTTGTGTGGAATGCAGATTTCATGGACCAGAAGCCTTGAAAAGTCACATAGCTGTAAATGGCACATCACTACTGACCTTCCAGGAAACAGGCAAGAATCTTCATTCAGTGATCCTTGCACACATATGTAATAGGGGGAGGGAAAAATCTTTTTCTGCTCCCCTTCATGTCTTTACCGAAGACAAGGAATAGTCACAGCCCATGTACACTGGAAATGCAGGATTACTCCCTCTATGAAACACCTCAAAACCACCACAGTCACTCTGCCATATTTTTCCGAGCTTGTCTTGACGTTTCAAAGGTGGCAAGAAGGATGCATAGTTCTTTCCAAGGGGTGTGCCCTGCATGATGGGAAACCTGCTGATGGCATTGTTGCCTTCTGGAACAAGATTGCCTTGAACTTCTGAGTCACTGTCACCTTCCCTCAGGATGGACAAACAAATTCATATCCAGCCTGGCCTGGCACCAAGAAAAATACTATATGACTTTTCCTAAGAAGAAGGGTGCTTGAACTTTCTCTTTCAGATAATTCCACCCTTAATAACTGCAAATGAAAATTGGAGGCTAAAGACTTCAGTCTGTATCTGGTCCTTGTTCTGCTTCACTCTTCAACCCGCTTGATGGTGGGGTCAGAATGTATGGTCTTCAAGTTTGTTCAAGAGGCCATGCAAAAATCAAACACAATCTCAGCTACATGGCTGGGAGACTAACTTCAGTTTACCAACAAATAATTTCAAATTGAATTTTTTAATTGTACCTTCAGATGGTTTGTAAATACAAGATGAGTTGTTGTATCCAAGTTGAGGATCGAAGAGAGGATGCATGGATGAATGGAATCAGATGTCAATGAACACATTCCCTTGACATGCTTTCTTACTCCATTAAGGTATCTCCTGTTTTCCTAAAATGATTAAACTAGCTAGCAAATTAAACAACTTGTTGATCCTATATCCTCCTTTTACTGGGATATCTTTTTTTATAGGATTGATCATGTCCAACTGACATCCTCAGCTACTGACCACATCCAACTGACATTCTCAGCAGGATTTGTTTCTAAGCACTAATGTAGCACAGAAAGGATATAAAAAGTTAATGAATGAGAGAGAAGGAATGATGTATGGGGCTCTAGGGGAAGACTCAGTAGATATAGGTTGGATTTCAGGCTTTGTCATGGGTTTTCCACAAAATGCTGGTCAAAAATCAATTCATTAAAATGGTAATTAAAACAAGGCCAGGCGAGGGACTCAAGTACTGGCTCACAATTGTCTACACTGTTTAATTGTTAACACACTCTTTCACATGGCTTTGGCCCATGCTGACTTGATTTCCCCCAGACAATGTCAATGCTCAGTTCAGAGGACAGCAGGAATCAGGGACTGCCTGGTCAGGCAGCTTGGACAGAAGAGTTCCCCTTCTCCAGTCACCATGGGGGAGTGCTTAGCCATGTGGACACAAAATGTACCATCACTGGCCTGAAGGGGTAGAGAATAGACCCTCTCCTACTTTATTTTCTTGTGTAGATCTGCTAACTTCATCTTTCCTTGCTTTCCTTGCTTTGTCTGCCCTATTTAGACTGTAAATTCTTTGGAATGAAGCAACCTTTTAATATGTATTTGAATGATGCCTGACACAATGAGATGCCAGCCTTTGCTGGGGGTTGCCTTTGCTACTGAAAGGACTATTAAAGAAAAAAACAAAATAAGGGGGAAAAAAGGAAGATTATTCAGCTCTCAGAACAGCTCTCAGTTATTCTTCTTCTAAATCCACCCATGTCAACAGCATATCTTCTTCCTACAGTGGAGCTTTACAGCTGTCAGAATTTGTAGTCTCAAGACTGCAGCACATGTTGACTCTGAACACACAGCAACAGGGACTGAGAAGATGAGTAAACTGCACCCAGTGATCTCTCACCACCACCAGAATCATTCTTGTGGCTCAGTCCCTTGACTGTCCTACATCATGTAGCTCTCACAGGGCTCTTGGTGGTGGCCTCATGCCACCAGCAGTCTGAAAGGACCCACATGCAGAGAAAAGCCTAAAAGCCTTTGTTTGGGACTAGACTGTTCCTGCTGCTGACCTCAGGTCAGGACAGCAGCATGGTTAGTGTCCTGGTAGAAAGACAGTATTAAAAACAGGCATTTGCTACTTGCCTTGAATTGTCTCGTTGCTTCTTAACCAACTGAACAAACAGTTCACCAAGAGAGCCACCTGGAGAGATAGACAAATTAAAAGTATAGAGAAAAGGTGTGGATATTACTCATCAACAGCAGATTTCCAGTTCAGAGAGTTCTTTGGCACTGACTATTACATTGCTGTTTTGTTGTCATTAATGACATTAAAATACCAAACTTACCCCATTTGCAAACTCTCTGTTGCACAAATCAGTTTATCTGCTCAGGATCTCCCCACAGTCACCTACTGGCAAAGCAAATGCAAATGGCTTGTACTTCTGACCTCAAATGCTGTTCTTCCACAGTTGGACTCAGCTGAATAAATCCTGAGTTGCCTCAGGAGAGTTTGAAAGGAGTTTTTAAGAGTTGCATATAACTCCTGATTTAAGATTGTTTTGATATGTTTTCCAAATAAAATAAATTTGTCAGATAGAGTTAGTTCTGCCCAATGTGTGATAGCCACTCTTAAGTAATGCAGCACTATTGCCTTCTATAGGCTATAATACAACCAATTCTCTATAGATGAACTTGTTTAGGAGCTCTGGGATCAATCATGCAAAATGCTTATCCCTCTAAATTCCCTTTAGAAGCTCCCAGCTCTGCAACAGCAGATCCTAAGAACAATCCTAGCATGCTAAATTATGCTTTGACCAAGTGAAATATGTAACTCCAACAAAGCAGCAATACAGCAACAGCCAGTGCTCATGAAAGGACTACATTTTCTTGCTGAGCAATGCTATGTTGGAGCACACTGGGAGACAAGTGAATTGTGGCACTGAGCCATAATAACCTCTCTCTTTAAAATTCTTGCAGAAGAGAAATTCCAGCTTGTTTCATTATGTTAAAATCCATCATGGATTAAAAAAAAAAAAAAAATCCAACTCACCTGTAATCATAAAAGAGATTAAAAAAAAATTTCTGGCAGCTGGGGATGGTCAGCTAGGGAGAAATACCCACTGGACTTCCTCTTGCCAAGGTGTCCCAGCTCTTTCTCCCTGTTCTGCCCTATGTTATAGCTTCTCTGCTCCACAGACCATACCTGCTTTCATTACTTCAAAAGATCTGGCATGTTAGACTCTTATTCCATTTTCTAACTGCTGCTGTCAATGTCTAAGCGATGGCATCACAAAAGAACAGAATGGTTTGGGTTGGGAGGGACCAAGCCCTCCTGACACAGGCAAAGATGCCACCTAATAAATCAGGTTGCTTAGGGCCCCTTCCAACCTGGCCTTGACCTCTTCCAGGGATAAGGCATCCACAATGTCCTTGAGCAAATTCTTATTTACCTGCAGTTGTCTTTAGGCTCCTCTCTATCCAGACTGCTTCCTCCCTCCCTGTGCCTCGCTATTCCCTGAGGAAGTCTTGTGTCTTCTCCTTTATATCTGTTATTTGCAGTCTGGTAAGCTCTCCCTGGGAAAGAAGATTGCAGGCAAAACAGAAAAGCTGTTTTCTCAGGGACAGTGTTTGCTTTCTGGGAGCCAAGAATACCCCACGATGCCCTCAGGCCCAGCATCCTGGATGACCTGGCCATGGAGCTAATGAGACCACATTAGCCATAAAAGTGATAAGAACAGGGAAATTCTGGGGCTTTCAAGGTGTCATCAGAGGGTGGCTCAAGAATGAGACAGCTCTTTGTCTGATGGGCTTAGATCATTTCACAAACCTGCCAGCAACCTTTCACTACCTTTCCCCTCATTCCCTCTAGTCCCTGCCTTCCCTAGCAAGCACAACCATTGCCCACAGCACATCTACAAATACAAAGAAAGTGGATAGAGAGAAGCAGCTATGCCCTTAAAAACAAAATAGCTGGCATTTGCATACATCTACAACTCTCTGTGTTCTTGCTTGAAGCTGACAGCCAGACACTGTCAAAGTATAAAATCCACAGATTAACAGTAAATCCACAGATTAACACTGAATAAAATATTTTCTTTCCTTCCTTTCATTTTTCCCCTAAGAAAAGTTGCCTGGGTTACATTCTTGTTATCAGCTGTTTGAAATAATTCTTTCTTACATGTTGCCATAGCCAGCTTTTGTGAGTGCCTGCATATTATAATGCTTGAGGAACAAACAAACACAGAGCATATTTCATATCTTTTTGCCTATCTTCCCTTACTCCATGCAGGCAACATTTTTTAAATAAATCACTCTGTGAGCTTCTCTGCTGGCTGGTAAATCATCAGCCAGGATAAAATATCATATGGCTTGAAGTGATTTCCCTTGCTGTTCTGGATATAGTTCAAGAGGATGAGATCATTTCACCATTTTCATCATCCCACACACGTTATACATACTGGGGATGACTTGAGCACATGTAGTCCCACTGACCTCATGCTGAGCTCCTAAACTCTTCCCACTGTGGTACCAATGTGTTGAATGGCTCCAGCTACAACTACATCCTAAGCTCTACTCCAGGATGTTGCTGGTATAGCTGCCCAAAGTTGGTTGCCTCTTAACAAAGCAGCAATTTAATTCTCAGCAGGGATTTCTGCAGTCTTAGCATTTACCTTCCCCAAAGACTCATTGACTGCACTAGCTCAAGACAGGGAAGCTCATCTGGAGGCAGAACAAGATCTTTCCCAGCACTGCAGCTTGAGTACTTGAAATAAGAATGGAGGAAGGAAAATTCTCCTATCTGTGCTCCAAATACCACAACTGCTGGGCCCAATCTGCCTAGAATAGAGCAGTTCGTAGTCAAACAAAATAAAAATTAGTTCTGTGGGCATAAATTGAGCAGGAACTGTAGGAAGGGGTGCAGACACTAAAATGGATAGAGGCTGGTAAAGATAGGCTGCATGCACTAGCTGGGATGAGGATACGTGTCTAGGTGAGAGATTAGTGCTGCAGGAGGGGAAACAAGGCTTCATTATCCATCAGCACAGTAAGGACTGAGGCCTTGTCTTCCCAGATATACTTATTTCCCTCTTCCAAACTCTTCCTGGGTTGTTAAGAGCTTCTCCTTGACTGCCTGGGACACAGGGTGTATCACTGCTAAATGGTGAGAAATCCTTCCCGCTGCCCTTAGCCCATGCTGGGAGCTCTCCCTCCAGGGCTCTGTGAAATGCTGCCAGATCAGAAGCTGATGGATGGCAGCCAGCAGCCAGGGCTACCTGGAGTTTGTGATCCCTGGGATGTGTCAGCCTACCTACAGTCTGGAAACAGTTCCCTATGCCAGCCAGGAGCCGTCTGAAAATTGCTGCAATTACTTCCAAAGTAATCTCTGCTATAATTTTCATGTCTACACAATAAATTTCAATATCCTACTTTTATTTCTCTTCTGTACCTCATAAATAATTTTCTTTCAGGCTTACATATGGATTTTACCGAATAGATACTCTATAAAATTAAAAATGTGTATTTGTGAGAATTTAAATGCATCGAAATAACCTCTTTTCTCCATTACTCTAGTGTTCATTCAAGAAGTATAGACTCAAGCAACCTCAACTCACTTTTTAGTGTAGGCCAAGCTTTTTAGTGACCAGACTTTTCAGTGTACAATCCCAGTAAGAGGGTACAAAGTACTGTGGTTTCAGAGCAGATGGCTGTAAAGGACAAGATCTTCCGTATTTCTCCTGTACAGCAGCATGAGGCAGACATAAGGCAATAATTAAGTTATGCAGGAGTGACTACAGACATGACAGCTGTTAACTTAGATAAACTTTCTTGATGTTTGCTAATTTCAGATCAAAATATGTAACAAGATTTTCTGGATGAGTCAGATGGAGGTAAAAAGATGTCGGTCTTATCTTAAAGTCTTTTATGCATTCTGGTTAAAAACCACTTCCCACCTCTATAAAATCCACAACAGAGTGAACTTCAGAGCCTTCCTTCAAGGTACAAGGATGTTCAAATATACAACAATCGATCTGAGTCTATTAAAAATATCTTTTATTATTTCTGTTAAGTATGACACCTGTTCTCCTATATATGGGAAAATATTTCTCATAAACATTGGATTTTACAGCCATGTGAGACCTCAGTTAAAACCAGCACAGATGCTGTGATACCAGGAAATGTCACTTCCCTGAAAGAAGTTGTGGTGGGAAGGGACCTCTGGAGATCATCTGATCCAATGCCCATGCTCATGCAGGACTCTCTCCGCTCATGTTCTAAATATCTCTAAGCCTGAAGATTCTACAACTTCTCTGGGAAACCTATTCCAGGGCTCAGTCACCCTCATACTAAAAAGTGTTTCCTAATATTCAGACAGGACCTGCTGTGATTCAGTTTGTGCCCATTGCCTCTGGTCCTCTCACTGGGCACAATGAGAAAAGTCCGGCTCTGACTTTACTACTGCTTCTGATATTTATATATATTGATGAGATACCCCTGAGCCTCTGTCCAAGCTGAACAGTCTCTCAGCCTCTCCTCGTCTATTAGATGCTCCACATCCATAACCACATCAGTGAGCCTTCACCAGTCTCCCCCCAGCATATTCATGTCTCTTCTGTGCTGGACAGCTCAGATCTGAACCCACACTCCAGGTATGGCATGCCCAGAGCTTAGGAGAGGGAGATGGTCACATCCCTTGCCCTGCTGGTAATGTTCCTCCCCTTCCACTGTCATAAGAGACAAAGGTGGACAGTTGTCACTATTGCTATAACTGATTACATGGTAGCCAGCATGGTATCCTGTTCTCTAGGCTGGCAGGACACAGCCTGGCCTTTGGGACACCCCATGGGCCAGAGGAGAATGTATAAAATAGGTACATTGAATAGCTTCCATTTAAATGGACTTGCCAAATACACCCCACCATGGCAGTGCAGTGACACCACCAGCACAAGTTGTGATCAGCTGGAGCAAATGAAAATACAAAAGGCTTTTAGCATAGTTCTTAGATTCAAGATTCACTCCTTGCTTTTAACTAGACAGATTTTTTGTTTGTTTGTTTGTTTGTTTCAACTTGCTGTGGTCTCTGCCAGCCTGTAGCTAGGAAAAGCAATATTTTTCTTCTCCTCTTCAAATGACCCAACTGAGGGATGCTGTCAGCAAAAGCTGATGGACTGAAGCTGATGTAAGTCAAGAAGAAAGAATTATAAAAAATGATAGAAATATAATTATAGAAAAGGAGTTTTTCCATAATGAGGAAATTATACCCTTTACATGAATATCTGCATAAAGGATTTTGTTTATTGCCGACATAAGGCAGCATGGTAACATCCTCATATTCTGGGTTGCTTTTTAAGGTGATGGAGTGATGGTAGTTGGAAAATTGTTTATTAAAATTATTTAAAGTTATTATAACATTAAATATTATTATAAATACATTTAAGACATTACATTTCCCCTCCTCCCAGCCACTTCACATCTTCCTGTGCTTTCCTTCCTTTGAGAGGCAGACCTGTCTGAGGAAACTTCTACACTTTGTATTTACCCACGGAGAAAAGAAGACTGACAGAGCAGGACTCATGCTCCTGTCTAACCTATTGGAAGTGATCCCTTAAGCAAAGGGATTTCCTCCTCTCTCCAGGCCAGCTCAGTCTGTTGGGATGCCCACAATACAGCCTCTCACAGTAAATTAGCTCTTGCCATTAAGGTAAATGCCTTCCAATGGAGATTGATGCAACACACACCTACACAATGCCATAATGAAGATGGGGTTGTCTCTTTTTTTCCTCCATAGGACCAGATCGGACCAGATCTAGTCTTTTGTCCTGGTAGTACCTGTATTGTTCATTTCCTGCAGTGACATAGAGAGCAGGACCTGTTGTGTCTGTGATTCTGGAATCTAGCCACCTCACTTAACTCTGTGAGAAGGAAGACTTTTGATAGGGAGGACCGTAAGACCTTTTTTTTAAATAAAGAGGTACTGCCCCAAATCCATACCATTAGCACAGGAATGCCTTTCTCATGATGAACAGGAAAGCCATCAATGAAGGCTGGGTGGGAGTGGGCACCTTCTCTTTACGTGGTTGTCAGAGTTGAAATTTTAGTGTGACAGAGCCCTACCTCAGATGGAAATCACCTAAAATGCTGAACTATATGTGGAGGCTGCAAACCTGTCCCACATCACCAAGCAAACTAAATGACTCACTAATTGGGTGTTACACAGCTGGCTTCCCAGAGGGCTGCTTTTAGTGCACAAATCACATTGTAAGACACTGAGATCACAGGATCAGGCTCTGAGGTCTATCACATGAAGTCTCCTAGACTAAACCATGAGGTTGTGTAAGTCCAGGGCACTCCACTGGGGGAAATTAAATCTCTCTGCCTTGAACCCTCTCAAGATCTGAGAGGACAGCTCTGCAGGACTCAGCACATAATAGTTCAGGGGTAGGCTCCATAACACAATAGTACACCTGGCTATAAAGCTGCAGACATTTTGTTGTTTGTTTCTTGACACATGCCCAGAAACAATGCTGATGGCCCGTGAGCTGGGCCAGCCATGCCTTTCCCTGCTCCTGGAGGCAGGCAATGCACAGCAGCATCCCAGACAGCTGGAGGCAGCTCTCACAGGTGCCCTGTGACAGCCACGTGTACCAGCCATGTCCCAGAGAGGCAATGGGGCTGTGCTATGCACCAGCCCCCATCCCAGCCCTTGCACTGCTGCACACACCTGTGCACACAGGGAGGGCAGCAAGGTTCTGTAAAACCTGCCCCAACAGTTCTGCATGGCTCGGGAATTCCCACTACCTTTCAATGTAGTAAACACCACTCAGATGCCAAGGTTTCTTTTTGATAGGGATGATTTTCATCAAGTGAGGACAATAGATCTCTTCTGGAAAAACCTTCTGTTTGTCACCATGCCTGCAGCTCATTTGGGCAATGGCACCCTCCATGAGAGAGAGAAATGTGTCATTTCTGAGGGAGTACCTCCAGGGCTGAGAAGGCCTGCAGGCATAGAGCACATGCTGAATGCACCACCCTTCCCAGCCCTTCAGCTCCAAGCAGCATTGTGTACTATCCATACTGCTCCCTGGACTCACAGATCACCTCTGGTCCCTAAACTCTCACTGCTGTCTTCACTGGGAGGACAAAAAGAAAAGACTCTGGGGACCAGCACACTTCAAAAATAGAAGTGCCCAAAAAATGGCTACTCAGATAATCATCACTGTGTAGATGTTTAAAATTATACCCAGGTATCACATACAACCATAAGAGTAGAGGAAGGATGATCTTTCCTGAATTTGGGGGTTTTTTTGTGAATAGGGGATTTTTTTCCACCCCAAGGAGACAGGGGAAAGGTACTTCTGACACTGCAGCCACACCACAGTATAAAGCAGGTCAGAGACTGTCTTCCAATACTGAGGCGTGTCTTCATGGCTGAATTGCTGAAATTTCTCATCCTGCTTCCATTCCCCACTTCGTAGGATGCCCAGATCCAAACTGCTTGCTGGGAAGAGCCTGTTAGATACCATCCTGGGAGACTGAGTGTGCACAGATGGAAGGAAGTGTGTGGGCAGACGTGGAGTCAGAGCTTTGCCGTAGGCCCTGCCCCTGCCTCCTGGAGAAGACACAGCTCTGGCTCTCTGCTCTCCCAGGCTTGGGACGAGCAGGGACATTGTGTGCCATATTCAGCCACTCTACTTTGCATTCTCCAGTAGACTTGGATACTTGGTGCAGTCATTCCAAGCCCAAAAGACCAATGCAGTGGTTGTTTTTCCCCAACATTACTCCATGATCCACAGGGGATTGGGACAGAAGTTTCCCTCAGAAGTTCCCACAGTGGAACACCTGTCATCCTGCAGCCCTCTTACAACGGCTTTAGGCCCTGATGTATTTTTTATGAAAGAAGGAATAAGAAATTAGTTAAAAAGAAAAATTCTCATCTTTGTCATAACATCCAAAACTCCCAAGAAATGCTTTCCTAGAATCTAAAGAAAAAATCAAATGTAAAAGGTTATAAACTTTTACATCTGAATTTGGACTGTAAGGAGGCCAAAAGCTAGCCAGACTGGAGTAGCTGGGAAGCCCTGCAGCCCTCAGAGAAAAGAGCACAAAGCTCTCATTCCTTCTACTGTACCAGAGCTGCCTTCTGACACTGTTTTCGGGAACTTGCCAGCTCATTTTCTAACTTGTTTGTGAGACATCAACAGCCTCAAATTACAGCAGTCTGAACAGCCCAGTAAATATTTACACAAACCTGCTGGTGATGGTTTGAGCTGACATGCGTTACCTTTTGTGTTGGGGGGAGGCTATATTTACAGCCAACCAGCTAATGAACATGATCCCAGCCATGGTTTAATACAGATGGCTCTTTCAACATTTGCGGCTTTCAAGTTACAGAGAGCACAAACTTCAATAGCCTTCGTTAGAAGGCTCTGTCTCAGCTCTCCCCGTTTTGTTTACAACCAGTCTCTCTTTGTGCAGTCAAGGGTTGACTAATGTTCAGCTGTTTGCAGCCAGAAATGCGGTTGTGTAGGACAGGGCTTGTTTCTTGCCTTTTTTTCTTTTTTCCTTTTTTTTTCCCCCTTTCTTTTTCCTTTTGACACTGATGGCTTTTATTTTAAACTTACAATGAATGCAATTTCTGCAACGTAGATTCATTTTTGCTTGAGTGGCATTTCTCCAGGCTGTCTCACAGGGCTGGAGCCTGGTGTGGAGGGAGTGTGGAAGGGGACAGGAAGCTGTGCCCAGACATGGACTCTGGCTGTGGAGCTCCATGGAGGGCTGGAAGCCATTCCTTTCCAGGTTCACCCCTTAAAGACACATTTTATCGACACCCAGGTCTCACTGGCAGCTCTGGTAGGATTCCAGACTGCCCTAAGGAAGATGACTAAGGAACTTGTAGTTTATGCAATCGGTATTTATTGTAACAGCACACTTTTTATATCTTCTTTTTTAGCCATAATCTAAACCACTGGCTGAAAATATCTCAGTTTTTTGCAGCTCCACATCAAAGAAATATTTTAGATAAATGAGATAGGAAAATTGGAGGGTGAGGAAACTAATGAAGGAAATTTAGACTGTTATTCTGACAATTATTTCACATTGGTTGATTATGATAGCACAGATAACCTTTTTCTTTACTGTCATCACACTTACAAAACCTCAGACTCTAAGAAACTCACTGATTCAAGACTGCTTGTAGTTAGCGAGTCAACACTCCCCAGTAGCAGACAGTCTGACAAATGCTCCATGTTTGAGGTGAACTAATTTTAGAGCAGACTGTACAATGCCACAGTTTTAAACCTACACTACTCTAAAACTAAATTCAGGTGAAAAATTCTGTATGATGAGGCATAGCTCATTTTAGAAAAATTTCTTGTATTGTGCAAATATCTTATGGACTGGTAGAATCTAATGTGTCAGACAAAATCCCACCAAACCAAAGACAAACTCCAGTTTTCAAGTCACTGCACTCATATGGAGATCTATCCCAACAGCAGGTCTGACAAAGCACAGAAAATCTATTTGGTCAAATATCTCTCCTGAGAAAGAACAAAGGTACCAGCATCCTGAAAATATCTGACCTTTTCAAGCTCGGCCTTGGGAGTTCCCCCAAATCTGGTGAAAATACAATAAAAAGATAACGCAGAGAGATTTATGGCTGCATATAGCTGATCTGAAATAATTAATAGGAAAGAAGGTCATCTTTTCAGGAGAAGAAGTGGCCAATTCTCAAATGATAGGCTGCTCTTTACCTCCAAAACAAGAAGCTCTTTCCATTGAAAGCATCACTGCTATCATTGAATGAAAACACCTGATATTCCCAAGTGGAGCAGGATCTCACATTGGCAACTGCTCGAGTTTTGAAGTAAAGACAGGTGAAAAGGCAGGTGATAAGGGCTGGAATAGGAATGGGATCTCAATCTGCCCTTTCTGATATAGGTCAGGCCTGTTCTTTTACGCTCCATGCTGGACCAGACTCCACTGTCTATACTGAATGTTTTGTTCCATCAAATCTCTTCCTGGAGAGGTTACACAGAATGAGTATTACACCTCATGGAAGCAGCATCATTTAGTCAAATGCTTTCAGAGAAAAAAAAGCCTTGGAAAAAACAGAGTTGCTTAGTAGTACTTCGACAAAACATTTGTTACCAGAACACAGTCTGTTAAGAGCTGTTCACAGAATAACAGAGTTGCTGCCAAACAGCCTAAAACAAAACTTTTAAGGGGAATTTTTGTTTTTAAATAAACATATTTCAAGTGAGATCTGGAGTTTCAGATTCTGGTAAAAAGAAAAAAAGGCTTATTAAAATAAAATATTACCAAATGTTGTAAGGAAACTATTTGTCCCAAATAAACCTGGTTGTGTTTTCCTATCTTTTCTTGCTCATGAATGTTCAGCTTCGTGTTTCTATTTACCTTGATTAGAAAACACCAAGTCTAGAGATCTGTCACAGAATAAGAAGCATGTCTTTGGGCCAGTCCTCTTGCAGCTATGTGTGTCTATGTAGAGATTGCCTGCTACACATTTCCCCCTGCCCTTTTTGTGTTGTTTGTCTGCTTCAATTATAAATGCTTCAGGATAGGCAACTTATTGCTATGTACATCTGTCAGCCACCTGCCACACTCTTCCTTTCCTCTGGATGTTCTGTCACAACAATAATTATTCAATGATACATGAGAATGAAGTATCTCTGAAAGGAAAGTATGTGGTCCTAGGAGACCTGTGCTCACGTCTGTTTGCCAAAAGGAATGGGTTCCTGACTTTGTAGAGGAGATGGTAATTGTGGCTGCATATCCAAATTTGGGATGGATGCAGGGATATCCTGTGAGAAGGCGTACCAGAGGGTCTGTGGGCACTCCATATGAGATAACATCGCTCCCTGAACTCTTCCTGACACGGACTGCTTGTGGGCCGCCCAGTCAGGCTACAACATGCACGGGAATTATGTACCTGAGTGTTTATCCAGGCTGTACCCAAACATGTCACTCAGATGTACTGATTTTGGAATTACTGTAGAGACTGCTTGCGATCTGGAAAGTCCCCTCAGTCTTTGGGAAGAGCCCTGTGTTACCAGGCAAGCAGTTCCCGGCATGAGACCAAGTAGAAATTTCCTGGTTTCAGACTATTCTAATACCTCATTCTAATGGCAATGCACTAGTTCTTCATGTGTTTCTGGAAGTGGTCAAAGATCATAAAGGAGAAAATGCATCTCCTCCAAGGACATGTGCAAGGTCCAATCTCAACCAGCATAAGTTTGTTGTGGAAGCCATAAGCCCCTTCTGCTCCTGTTCAATTGTTGCTCCAGAGGGACTGTGACCCAAACTTGCAGCAGAGCAGCTATTCTGTTAGCCAGGTCTGGAAAAGGAAAAGGGGAAGAAACCAGAGCCTAAAACAGTTCTAAGAGCAGTTCTGAAACAGGTGAAAGCCCAGTCTGTACCACACAAAAGAAAGCAGGAAGGAATGACCTGGAAACTGAGTATCACACTTTTTTCCATGAACAGCATAAAAAGTTTATGCAGGGATATCATTACTACTTCTTACTGTTACAGTTGGTCCAGTATGTCATAAAAATTTGTGGAGTAATCTAGGGTGGAAGAATTCTGCTCATATAAATAGTTCATCTAAAAAAATGCATGGACACAAAGACAAAACTCGTGCAAGGATAGAGTAGGCTGTTGATACATGTTACCCTGTAAGTAGAGCAGTGCCACTTAAAATTCAGGGATATTTTTGACATTTGACTTTATTCTTTTACATAATCTCCATTTGGACAGAACTGCTCCAAATTTTTTATCAACTCTTTAATCCATCTTCATGACCATGTACAAAATAAGCCACTGAAGAAGGAACATACTGAACCACAGTGATGAAAATTCTGTTGGCTGAGCTGAAATGGACAACATGTGTGTCCCAGATGGCTTCAAAAAGAATATATTCTGATTAAGGAGCAATGGGAACATTTTCCAAGGACATTTGGGTGCCTTTTATAAATTTATAAGGCAGATGCTTCTCCTTAAAAGCATCTGCCTCACAGACCTTTTTTCCCCTCTACTCAGATATATAGGGATTAAACTTCAGTGAAATGGTGAGTTGGTTGCAGTTGCATGTACATGCTAAGCCCAGTTTTGCCATCACCACAATGAATGATACCCTTGCTGAAGAGCTTAAAGAGGAGGGGGGTTGGCTCCTCACCTCACAGAGGACCTGGGAATGGGAAGATGCCAGAAAATAGTGAAATCTGGTGGGAAGGACTCTCCTGTATTCAAACACAGTACCTAGAGTCCATCTATGAACGAAAGAGGGACTGTTCAAAATTCTCCGTCACTGTTGTAGGATTGCTGTTTTGCATTTTATGAGATCCATTATCCTCTGTATTTGATCAGGCTGTGTTCTTATCTGAGATTAAGTAACCAACCACCTAAGAGCTAACTAGCTCCTGAAATGTGTGAGCCTTTAACACCACTTCAGAGTGTCTAGAGAAAGGTCTGCTGTGCAGCCACAAGTACCCTGCAGCCACAAGTACCCTGTAGAGATCAATTCCAGCACACAGACCACAAGACTGGAGCAGTTCCTCAGGACCTTCTTGGTACATGGGCCTTGAGGGAACCTCTAAGCAATGACAGAAAACCAAGGCAATCTTATGAAAGTACTTAACTCATCCACATCACAGTGCATTTACAGCTGCTGAAAGCACATAAACACTGCTGTCTCTGTTTTCTTTGGACACATCAACTTTTTATTGTCCGGGGATTTACACTGCAGTGTAATGCAATGCCTTGTAAGCCCTGCGGGATCAGGGTGCAGTGCAGGAGGTCAGAGGGAATAAGCTTGTAGCAATAACCATGGGAAAAGCAACTCTGCAACTCCCCATTTTACAGCCCAAAGCAGCACACACAGCTCTTGCTGGTGATGGAAAAGTGATGTTTGTGCCCTCTTTGGGGTGCCAGAGCAGCTTTGTTGGGGCAGAACATGCTAAGTGAGGAAACTTCTCATCCCTGGCAATCCTATCTACAGTCACCTTCACTGGGGTGGCCAAGGGACTGGCAAGCAGTGTGAGAGCATCACAGGAGTCAGCATCACAGCATCACAAATAACTTAGCCCAAGGTGTTAGGAAACAGATCACCAAGAGTGCGGGGTCACAGAGCAGATCAGTTTGGAAGGTGGGTTAAAGATCCCCTGTCGTGCCCACCAAGGCACATTACCATTTGTGTGCTTCAGCTGAGCAGAGACAGCTCTCAGGGCCCATCACTTGCAGTGCAGTCTGCATCAGCCTTTCATCTGAAGAATGTGGCTCTGCTTGCTGAGACCAGTGAGAACTCAGTAGTCTGGGAACCAAGACTCAGTGACAACAGCTTCCCGTGGACACAGGCACATTTCTGGGTATTTATGGACACAGTGTGGGTCTCGTCTGAGGAAGGACCCAGACCTGCTGCAGCAGGGACACTAAGTGCTTGGCAGAGGGCACTGGAGAGAGGAAAATAGTGTCTGTCAGTGCCCTGGCCAAAGCAATTTACCAAACATTCCTGTTTTGAACATGAGGCATGCTCACAGAGACTCTTGTACTCTTGGATTTCAAATAGACTGGGAGCATCAACTGTCTCAAAAGAAGAAATTGCTGTAAATATAATAGTCTTTCTGCTCTAAAAGTCACACAGAAAACCATGCAAGCATCTGTATTTAATCTGCACATCAGTCTGACAGACTGATTAACAAAACGCAAAACATAAAATGAATAACATTGCTTTGCCTGAAGAATATTCATGGAATCAAAGAGTGGATGTTTAAGTCAAGTGCAGGGATCAAATGGTACCAAATTCCAGAGTATAACTGGTAAATTAGGATGATCCAGTCTTACTTTTTCAAGTCCTACTTTCCAGTCCTACTACCCATCTAGGACAAAAAGATGTGCTGTTCCTCTCAGTGCTTTTTTACTCATAAGAGAGCAAATTTAGCCATTTGATCCCGACTCAGAGCTACTGGGTTCATTCCCACTTCTGCAGAGACCTCCCCTGTGAGTTTACATGTTCCAGTTGGGCTCTGCAGCTGCTGGAGACGGTGCCCACCGCAGTGCCATGCCATACTTTGGCAAGTCTGTGTCTTGTTAGGAAGCAGTAGGGCTGGCTATGCCACATGGATGCTGGTGTAATACTCCCTGTGCCCTGTGGTCCTGTCTCCAGTTTCTCTGTGCTATAGACACAAACACAGGTCAGAGGGATGTTCCTCAGAACAAGTTACAACTACACAGGAGAGCAAACTCATGACTTCACTCTCAACAGTACTGTGTCTTACATCTGAAAGAGAGATGTATTTATACTTCTGTGTCCCAAGGTGGCTCTGAAACTTTTCCTGAGGTGGTTGTAGGCTCTGAATGAACTGTTTCTGAATGGTCCACTAAAAAAGGACACATTTTTACCTGTACCTGTAGCTGTGGAAGCTCCCACTATTAATGTTCTCTAGCCAAGGCTGAGGGTCGCTTGTAATGGCTACCTACAGGATATGGCAAAACTCTTCCCAGAAAAATATTCCTTGCCTTTCCCAGGCTTTCATCCTTGCTTCACCACTAACTCTTACACATGCATGAATTCCAGTTAGAGGTGAGCATTTGCCTTTCAAGCTAAGAGGAAGCACTACTACCTGTGAAAACTGCTTCCTTAAAGACAGTATGTGCTGTTGGTAGGAACTCTTGTAGCTGTCTATGGTGGAATTTGGCAGATGCAATAATCCTGGAGGAACACTCAGCCTGCTGTGACAGCTGGAGGTTACTTTTGTTCTCCTGGACAAGACAAATGTGGTTTTTCTTTTACTTTTTTATTTTTTAGGGTGGGAAGGAGGTGGGGGTGCCTCCTGCATTTTTTTTTCCGATAGTTGAATTTTACACACCTGAAGAAAAAAAGTCTGTTTATGTTGCAGTTCCACCTCTTACAGCCCTATCCAAGACTTATTTCCATTGCCTCACCATGTGCTGTTGTTTTACTGAACCCCTCCAACTTAAGACAGCCTCTGAGGCATTGACCTCAAGAAGTGATTGCAAGGAGGTCACTACTTTTCTCTGCTACTCTCAGTCTCACCTCTCCATAAAGATACAAAACCTCTCATGTGTTCTTCATCAAAAAAAAAAAAAAACCTCCTTAGGGCAGGAACAAACTCCTATTCTTTATATAGAATTGGCAACACAAGACCAGGGTCACCTGGGACAGCTGTCTGCAACACAACACAAATAATGGAGGTTTCACTACCAGGGCAAGAGGGCAGAGTTTTCCTCTGAGCTTCCAGGATCTCTGGTCTGGTATTGCAGCACCCAGCAAGCAGCTGTGGACAATGTGATTAATCAAATTCCCTCTGAGGACAAGACTGCTGCCATGGATGATGGGAGCAGGAGTTTGAACTTGCTGAGCTCAGGGGGATTCCCTTCCCTTCTTAGATCTTTGTCTAGGTGGCAAAAGCAAATTTTTATGAATTGAAAAAGTCCCAGGGCAGCCCAGTTTCCAGCTCCTGCCTTCCCTGAGGTTTAGTGTATGGTGCAGAGAAGGAAGAGGTCACAGAGGGGACGGTGCCATGGGCTGTTGACACACAAAACACTGCAAATTTCCACCCGCCCGGGGCTCGCCAAAAGGAACTGCTTGAATCAGGAAGTTGGGCAATGCATGGAAACACACTTCCCCTCACTTCACACTTCTGAATAGAGTTGTCACAACTCTTTATTTTTAAACTCCTTTGCTTTTTCCCTGCTCTGTCCAATGCATCTCTTCCTTTCCAGAAGAGAAATAGCTATGCATATTGGAACTCCACAACCTTGAAGCCACCAGAACTGGCTGAATTCAGGAAAATCAGTCATTTCTCTCCAGCAGGATGTGAAGAATTGAGCCCCCAGGTACTTCTCAGGGCCCTTCCCACAACAGAGGTGCTGTTCCCAACACATATAAGAGCTACTCAGCAGGTACAGTCAAGCCCCTGGTCATTAATAACGAGAGAGAGCTGTTTCATGCCAGCTTCAAACATTTGTCCTCCAGCTGACCCAGACCTAAAGCAGTACCTTTCCCAAGTGTCTGGGGGAGCTGGTATAAGGAAGGGTTTCATCAGTGCTGCAAAAACCCACATTCAAATTCATGTGTTGCTGGCTCTGGGGCAAAGTTTCCTTCTCTTAAATTACTCTTGACTGGTCAGGAGTAATTTAAGAAAAATCAAGGATTTCTTCCTGGACTTCCCACTACCACCATCAGCATCATAACCAACCACAGGCAAGCAAAATGAGAGGCTTCCTCTTCCTCCCTGTCACCACAACAGTCAGAACATCTCATAGATAGAAGGAAGGGAAATTCTTATCTGAAGTTATTCTACAGATTAGGAAAGACAAGAGGTTGAAAACTGAAAGCTGAACCTGAGCCTTCTTGCTTAGTTGTGCCATACTGGATGTCTCTTCATGGAGGAGTGGAGGACAGCATGCTCCCATTCGTGGGAGAAAACATGGAATAAAAACCAGCAGTAACAATTGATCATTTTCAAGAGCATCAGCTGGCAAGGCTTGAAAGTGAACATAGATCTTTTCTCCCTCAAAACTTCTTTGAATCTCTCCTACCCCTTTCTCTCCAGACCTCAGCCCCTGCCCTCCAGAACATCCTGAGCAAACAACTGAGATTTCCTGTGCAGTGAGTCATGGGATGGAGCACAATGGGGAATATGAAGGAATGGATCAGGAAATGTTTCACGTAAGATGGGGGAAGGAGGGAAGCAGGGCAAAAGTGAATGGAAGGTAGGAAGAAAAGCATCAAGTAATATAAAGAAACACTGACTCAACTGGAGATTGAACAGAGGAGTCTGCAAAGAAATAATAACTGAAAGCAGTGGAAATGCATTGGAAGTGTAGAAGTGCTGCAATGGAGTGACAGAGGACAATGGGAAAGCAGTTATACAATGCTGTGAGGTCATTGTAGGCAGAGGGCAAAGTCACTCAGGGCAGACACAGGGTGAGGTAGGACTGTGCAGATGAGCAATGGCCAGGGTAGGTGGGAAGCCAGCAGGCAGGCAGGCAGGCAGAGCTGTTCACTGGAGTGAAGGATCAGGCAGCTTCCTTGGTAAGGAATTGGCTAAGCACTCCCCTTCACAAGGATGCACATATTTTTTCTGAATGTTTTTAGAAGTAGTGATTACACTTCAGACAATGATGGATGTTGTCAAAGAAATGTATCACAACTCAGAGAAACAGAACTGTATCCAGCAAAGCAGGCCATGTGAAGATAGCTCTCCTTTGCCATACGTGTTACAGTAATTTACACCTGTTCAAAGGGGCAGCAAATATTACTAAAATCAAACAGCACTGTGGTAGCATTTTATCTACATCCCACTTAGCCATTTTGACTTGGCACTGATGACAACCCGAGGGGTTGCACAAGAGAATTAGAAAATCCCTGCTGGTTCCCAAAGCTGAGTCTCCCTGAGACAAGAGTCCTGATACTTCTGCATATGAGATAGGGGCATTTTGTGTAGTCAGGAAAAGCAATGACCCATTTAACACCACTTGGTGCTGGCCAAGGGAGCAGTGAGCTGGTGTGTGCTGCTCTGCCCAGCACTTCTGTCTCACCCTGCCAGCCCACGGCTGCCACACCATGTGGATCTGTGTGCTTTATCTGCCACCTGTCTGGGTGCCAACAGCCACAGCAAATCAGCTCTGCTTTGCTGAAATACACCAGCCTGGGGAGCTCACCCAGGATGAGGCCTCTGGAGCACTGAGAGGAAGGGCTGTCTTTGTTCCCTATCTGTGTCCTGATTAGTACACTCTGACCTGACCCCTGACTTGGTCTCGAAATGCAGATGAAGTACAAATAATGATGTTGCTGGATTGGTTATCAGCAGCTCACTCAGGGATGCACAAAAGTCTTCTGGACTTTGTCCTCTTGCTTTAAAACAAATGTGTGTCAAGCAGGGATCACCCTGGGATAACTCCAGTGTTGCTGCCTCTGTGCTAATGTACGGTGCTGCAATAGAGCCACAGTCACTGCAGCCCCATCATCACAAGAAAAAAAAAACCAACCCCACACAATTTCAGTCCCACCATGGGAATAAGTGATAGAATAAACCCAAGGAAAAGTACACCTTGGAGAAATTAAAAGCAAAAATATTTAAAGTCCAGAACATCAAACTTTCCAAATTATCTCTTTCTCCTTCATATTTCTCCTATAACACAAAACTACAATTTCTTGAATTTTGGCAAATTATTGTATTTGTGGACTTGGACTTTTAAACCCAGATTTTTATTTATATTTCTTTTTAATTACCTAGTTTGTACCAAATCCAGTAAATGGATTTACAAAAGGTAAATCCATTGATATAATTGATACACAGGGAGCACACCTGAAGTAGTCACCACATCCTTCTGGATCACCTAAGTTGGTGCTCACTTTTGTATCCAGGAAGTGGCACAGCAAGAATCAGAAAGTGTGTAAAACCTAGAGCTGCAGCCAATGAGGCTTGCAGTAAGTAACCTCAACTCACCCACCTTTCCCTTTTTTCCAGCACTGGGACTGTCCTCTAACTGCCCTCAGGGCAATGGGCTATTCCTCAGCAAGCCTCCACTCAGGCCCCACAGGGAGTTTGCAACCTTCTGTGCAAAGACCTGGTCCCCTCATTTCCAGTTGGAGTGTGTGAGCTTTTCACAAGGCAAAAACAGAGAAAAAGGGGAGAAGAGTCCAAGCAGGACTGTGCTTAAGTGATAAATCTGGCTCCGTATTGCTCCAGTGAAGGTATTTGGAGCTAGGAGTTGTGGTTCAAGCCCGTCTCTAATTCCTTTAAAAATACATGACAGAATCCTGAGTCTTTCATGGTGAACCACTCTCAGAGCTTTCATTTAATGGCTTCTCTTTCCTGGTCACAGCTCCCTCTCATCTCTGCAGCTTTCCACTGTGCAGTGCCAGAGCCATAAAGACCATACTATAAAGGGGCCCCCCAGCCTTTATCTCGCATATCACGACATCATGATTCAAATGTTACAGCGCTGCAACACAAATGTAACATCAATGTACATCCCATAACAGGCCCTAATCCATCCCAGATTTGGTTCAGTGCTCACTTGCTCAGATCTCCTTGGACCACACATCGTGTGCCACTGTTTGCGTTCAGCATAAACGAAGCATCAGTGTGGAAATCTCATCAGCACAGCAACAGTACAGTCAGATCAAGAGGAGCTAGCAGGAAGCCACTCTGTATCTTTCCAGAAGACTTGCCAATGAGAATGTTTTATGCTCATGGTGCCTTCCTCAGAGGCTCCATGTTTGCAAAGGCATTGGCTACACCCACCCAGGGCAGCCCAAGTACACAGCACAGCAGGAGTTGTATTCCCAGCCACTGCCGAGGGATGCCTGGCCTTGCATGGAATGGCCAGGTCATGGGAGAGCTCACAGGCTGGGCCTGAGCTGACCCTACTGCTACTTCAGCCACCTTAGAGCCCAGAGCTGAAGTCATCCCTGGAGAGCAGCAGCAGCAGGAGCCTCAGGGCCCAGCACCACCTTCCCAGGAATGTGGCAGGCACCCTCCACTCATCTGCCACCCGAGCCCCTTTTCTAGTTTGTTGCTGAACTGTCCTTTTGACAGGAGAGACCTGTGAGCCATTCCTAGGTGAACTCTTTCTTGTCCTTACCTCCTTTGTTGATCATAGGGAAACCAATAACAATCCACACATCCTCTCCTGCATTCTCAGGCATTGTTCATTTTATTGTGAGAAAAACTCATTCTGTGCAAAAGATTGCAAAGACAATATGAACATCAGGTCTATATTAATATTTACATTAACGAATACTACAGAGCAAGGAAACAAAATTCAAAAACAGAACAACAAGCCCTCCATCTTGATCACAGCTGCTGTGAAAGCCATTCAGCAGTGCTGGAAAGCTTCCTCCTGTTCCAAATATTGATCACTGGAAACATTCCCTGCTCATGACATTCATTGAAAGGGCAAATGGTTTGAAAATACAATAGAGTGAACAATTTTTCTTTCTTTGTTTCATCCTCATTTTGGACTAAATGGAGTGTGACAGAGGTTTTTTAATTAAACATCAAGTGCACAGTATAGCTATATGTTGCAATATGTGGCTATATATTTGTCCTGCCCTGCACATTTAGTGCTTAGGCAATACTCAGTATCACTAAAATTAATCCAGAGCAACCACATTATTCTCCTGTGGCTTTGAAATGACCCTGTATGTGGTCTGCCCATCTAACAAGAGAAGAGCAAACCGTGTGTTTGAACAAAAACATGCTGAATCAGGGAGGCTTATGTTATTGCTAGGAGTAAGAAATTGTGTTGTGGAAATACATCCTGGAGACCCTCATTCCCTCCTGGTTGTTCCTATCCTATGCACTTGCATAACTTCTTGTCTCAAAACATTGTGTGATTCCAAAGGCTCCGGAAGCTTTGGGACAAACATGGACTAGCTGATGTTGGTTTTGCAAACATCATGCAAAGCTGGCTGTTTTTCACACAAAACTGGATAAAACAAAGTAAGTTTACCTGATGTCATATATTCTCAGAATAACTACATTTTATTCAAAGTATAGTTGTTCATGTGGTAAGTTGACTGTCTGTGTTTAAACATGAGGTTAACTTGCAGGGTGAGATCCCCAAAGTGAATGATCACACTTTTTGGTGGACAACGCTTTGGGCATGGGATGCCAGAGTGGGAGAACTCCATTCTTATGGAAAAAAAGCTACGAAACTCTTCAATGTATCTATCAGGTACTTCTGCCTGGGACACTGCACAAGGAGAACTGCCTGCTGCATTGGCAGTAAGAGCTGAAAAACATGTTCGTGGCCCACCAGGAACATCTGGTGTGTCAATTAGCATCAGTACTTGGGCTTCCCAAGTATTACTGTCTGTATGCAATTGCCTGTGGAGAAGGAAGAAAGCCAAATGTTCATGGCTAATTCCACCTGCTGGAATTACCTTTCACATTGTTGTGTCTTTCACATTTGTTACCTCTTTTGCAGCTTTAGGTCCTCTTGTTTACAACTTGGTTTCCTAGAGAAATTTAAACTCCTAACTTCTTTGGAACAGAAATTTTGGGGTTTGGGGATTCATCAAGACACTGTATCTTGCTAATGAAGGTTAATCTGACCAATTTGACTATCCAGATGCAGAAATTTCAGCTCCCTTGTTCCCTCTCCCACACATGTAGAAAAGCAGTAGATTTGGAGACAGGCTGGTCAGTTCAAGTGAGGGCCAAGGACACCAGGGGAAGTGTAACCTTTGGTGTGGTCCATGCAATCATAGCCCTTGACCAGGGCATGCCTCAGTCCAAGAGATGGCAGTTTCTGGTCAAGAAACTCTGAAGCTCTCTCCACTGCTGTTCTCCAAAGGGAAACACCTCTGTTAATTCTTTCAGATACGGGGTTTTGGTATACCCCAATGTAGATGAGAAGCATGTATAGGAAATTTGATATATTACATCCTTTGAGTATTTTAAATTCTCCTGCCAATTCTAGGATATACTGTCCTCCTTTTTCCTCTAGCAGGAGGATTAATCTTTCTTCCTGCAGCCCTGTGAGGGCCAGCACTCATTTTCCAAAACTATACCTCAGCCCCAGATGGGCTTTAACAACTATCTAAGTAATTGGGACACCAGTTTGCTAGCTCAAAAATAATTATTTTGTGCTGTACAAAAATTAAAAGTTTCCATTTTCTGAGAAAATTAAAGAAAATAGACAAAGTTGTCTTAAGGCTATGGGCAATGTGGATAGCCTATGGAATGTTATGGAAGCTCTTTAAAGGAAAGCATTGTTTCCAGCTGAAAACTCGAATGTCTCCTTTCAAAAAAGATCACAGGGTATTTTATTCTCTAAAAGCTAGAGTCTTCTCTGAAAAACTAGCAGATTAATTGAATTCAAGTTCAGAAATAGCTCCAGACCCCACCTCTCAGCACAACTGCCTCTATGGCTATTTCCTTGCCATCTGAAATCTTCTGCCAGCTCCTGTTCTAGGTTATGCAATCCCTGCCCTGAGAATGCATTTGAGGGGGTTACATTGTCAGGGTGAAGATACATGTTTTGCTGTAGGTCACGCCCCAGCTCTGTGATTTGCTGCTTGTATCCATACCCCAGCTTTCTTCAAGGACTCCCAAGCTGATCCTACTGTTGTGGACTGGGGAACTCCTGGTAACTTCTGCGCCACCATTTTGGTTTGCCATCCCATTTGTCCATTGGGGTGAGGCTGCAGGAGCCAGACACAGGGAGAAGACACAGAGCAGGTATGGAGCAGGTACAGGTTCTGCAGTCCTGTGAATGCTGAAGATCTGTCTTGCATTTCTCAAGCCCTCATGCCAGAGAAAAGGGCCATCTGTGGATTTTGGCACATATTGAGTTCAGGCCTTGATTCCTTTCTACATGGAGGTTTTTATCTAACCCAGAGCAATAAATAACTGTCAGATTAAGCACGGACATGCAAATGTTACTGTACTCAAATTGTAAAAGCTCCCTTTTATGTGGGTGCCCTCTGAAACAAGGCGACCCTTCCCAGCCCTCAGTTACGCTCAGCCCCTCTCTAATCACCCTGTTTCGGATGTGCAGCTTGCTGTGAAAGACAAATGACGGGAGCTATTAAACTCTGTCTTGTTGTGAGCGTGCCCAGCTGTAATATTGCAATTACAGACAGGACAGCAGTTTGCTGGGGACTGAGGGCTGGGCAAGGATGGCTGGTCTCTGGAAGCACTGCACACCTGGCAGCTGCAGATGAGCCCAGACCACCTTCCAAATGGCTCTGCCAGGGCTGTGCAGTGTACAAGCCGGGGCTCACCAGTGCTCATGCCATGCCAGGATGGAGGGGAGCACTGGGAAGAGCCAGGAGGACCCCACAACTGGAACACATCTTCATTCATGGAGTTGAGTCACAGTGCTGCTGATGGGCAGAGGTGGGCAGAGTCCCCAGTCCCTCTTGCTCCCTGCAGCTCCCTTGCTGCCCTGGGAGAGTTTGGGCATGACCCTCATCCTGGAAAGCCAGGATGAGTCATGTAGGCAGGAGACATAGAGGAGCATTTCAGTGACATCTGAATGTTTTGTGAGATGGCCACTGCCCTGTGAGGGCAGCTTGCACTGTGACTGCACTGCTCTGCACACCCTGCAGCATGGAGTGAGTGCCTCGACAGACACACAGGAACACTCAGGGGCACCCAGCAGCATCCAGGGGCGTGTCCAGGCTGGGTGGCAAAGCTGCCAAAGGTATCAGGATGCCTAGTCTCCATTAGAACACTCTCTGTCATTTCTGAAAAGGTTTGTCTTTCTGAAAAGGAGACTTTCTCTATCAGTGAGATGTTAGCAGGGATTCTTGAGCGAGAAAAAATAAATGCTGCCAGGAATTATAAATTAAAAGTGATAATTGGAAGAGCTATATTGGAGCATATTTGCCACATACCCACTTACTCACCTGCTCTTCATTAACACAGCTCAACATCCTAGATTCAGTTAGGGACAAAAAAAAAAA
>WEIU01023051.1:0-24410 GCA_013389925.1 Aegithalos caudatus | reverse complement strand
AAAAAAAAAAAAAGATAAAATGCTTTTTAATCTCCACTCCCAGCCCCCTTCCTGCTACTTGGATGCTAATCAGGATGAAGCCAGAACAAACCAAGGGCAGCCACTGTGGCAGGCAGATGCCTCACTCGTGGGCACACTGAACCACATGCTCTCCTTGAAGCACATCCCACTGAGCACTGAGAGCACCCTAACCACACCTGAGCCCCTTCTGCTGCTTCAGCCAGTGCTCGGTGACTGTGGGGGCTGCAGCCACTGTATGCAGCACACAGGGTGCATTCATCTTGGGCTCGCCACAGGGACTCATATATTTAATCTGAGGGAGTCCTTGGCCTCGGGCAGCCAGGAGTGTCAAGGTTGCTGCTGCCACAGAGATGGATGCAGGTTAGCAATCTGCGTGATGGGGCTGAATAAATAAATTAATGGGAATCTAGTAGCCATAAATAAAGGGAAATAAAATATAGGTTAGCTTTTACAAAGGTCACAGTTTTGCAAGAAGACAGTCTCCAGAATGGCTGCATGGAATTTAGCAAGCACTCAATAGGGTTTGGAAAAGAAATGAATTGAATTATTTCTTCCCCGCTGTAAATTGAATTGTTACAAATCTGGACGTGGCAAATCTTTCCATGATACAGAGCTATTGCACTGTGGTTCACAGGGTTGCATAGGCATTGACCACTAGCAGATTTAATTTGTAAACTACCTGGAGGCAGAATTTAACAACTACATTTATTTATTTATTTATACACCAAATGAGAATTGCCTTTTGCCTGGCATTTCTGCAGAAAATAATTTGATATTTTTTTAAAAAGCAATACATATCATTTCTTTAGAAAGGGGACTGTTTATAGACATAATGAAAGAGAAAATGTGAATGCTTAGAAAAACAGATGGGTAGATATCAGCAAAAGATAATAGCAGGGATAAAGATGAAAACTAAGAAAAATATTAATTAGATAATTTCCTCAACAAAAGACATCAAACTGTACCAATATGGGGAGTGTATGGTGGTAATGACTTGCATTGTGATACGATCACAGTGTCCCAGTAAGGGATTAGGGCTTCGCTGTGTCAGTGCTGCAAAAGCCTATCTTTGTGAGGCAGCTTCAGATCTCCTAATGAAAGGAGCTACGCAGTGATAAATGGCATTATGTGCTTGCAAGGTTATTGTTACCTCAAGGTCACTGTTGTCACTTCCCTCTCCCTATCCTCATGAAAGCCAGTGCTATTAAAACTCAATCACAGTAATAGGGAGGGAGCTTGCTAACACACAAAACCTGTGTTACAGACCCTTTGCTGGGGTAAAGCCAGGATTACGATTTTTACTTTACAAGATATTGTGTGTGAGCACCATGGCAATGACATACCCATAGCTTCCCTTGAAAACTGGATGGGTGTATGTTTCACACCTGCAGCAGAGTATTTTGAAGACATTTTACCCCAGAGATGCCATGCCAGCCATGCTGATGTCCATCTGCTCTTGATCTCTAGTCAGCAGGTCACGGGGGCTTTGTGCTGTCCCTGGCCCCGTGAGCCACTCAGGGGTAAGCACACCTTGGGGGCAGCTGTCCTGGCACTGTGAGTCCCTGACACCTTATCAGGTGCACAAGGATTCTCAATGGCTCAGTCAGTCCAGTGCTAAAGCCCAGGTGGATTCAACAGACACTCTCCTCTTAGACATCGCCTCATTGTGCCACCAGCATTCTCCTGATTCTCCTTTTTTGCTGAGAAAATTTCCATCTCCTATTTTTATGGGTGATCCCATCCATATTTAACCATTTCCTGAGACATACAGGTCAGATCCTGTTACAGTTACACCAGGCTGGGTAATGATGGAGCAAGCGGGGTACAGAAGGAATCCTGCAGCTCAAGGCTGGAGGACGACTGTATTCTGTCTGGAATGAAAGCACTGAGAGCTTTAAAAAAATTGTAACTAATTAAAATTTTAAATTGGTTGACAATTTGACAGATACTGACACATGGATCTCAAAGCAGGAAGTTATTTTCAGTCATTTTTGTGTCTGAATGCAGGGGCTGCGTCTCCATGTAATGTGCGAACTAGAAAAACTGATTAATTGAATGATGGTAATTGAGTCTGGAAAATGAAGGCATTTATCAACAAATCTCAAGTATTCATTGTTGCACAAATACAAAGGCAATACAAAGACTACTATGTATTAATGATCAATATTCTAGCCATACTTTTTTTTGGAGACAAATGACAAAATGGTTTTTGTCATAACCTGCTTATGCTATTACAACAAGCAGTTTGGAACACTGAGACACGTTTTGCCGGAATTAAGAAGTCATAAAATAGTATAATGTAAAGATCAGAGGCTATAAACAAAATTTTCATTCATGACAATGTAAGCTGCTGACTGAAATCAGGTGAGAATTTGGTCCACTGGAACCAGTTGGACAGAGGAGAAATTGCTGCCCAGGATTTGCTCTGCAAGAGAGTATTAACAGCTTGCACACATCTCAAATCCTTGACATGTGGTAGCCCATTCTTGTGCAAAGGGAGCCTGTGTTGGGGACCCTTACAGGTCTTAGGAAGTTGAACTATCTCAGATGAACACAGCTCTGGACTCCTCCGTGACACCAATTACTACTGTGACTCTGCAATTTTGAAGGGATAACTCTAGGTGCCTAGATGCTCCTGAGTGATCCAGCACAACCTTTCCAGAGCAAATGATGCTTACAAGCTTGGAATGAACCAAAGCACATGCAAGTAAGGGAATGACAGCTGAAGTGTTTTGCCAAGGTCAGCTCCAAGTCTAGTGACCCTTGGCTTCCCATCGCAAGAATCATGCATGCAATAAAACAGAATCTCAGATCCTGTGTCTGGTCTCATTCCCTCAGCTCTGCTTCCAGTGATGGCTGTTCAGAACCTGAAAAGATTTTGATGCATTTTTTTTCAGAAAATAAAGTAAACAGTAGTCTTTATTTTTCCCTACATCAGAAAGAGCAAAAAGGTATTTTAATGACCACTGATAACACCTTGAGGTAGTCTTTGTGCCATTAAAAAATGGATGCAGTGATAAGCAGACATTACATAAAAAACACTTCACCTGCAACTCTCTTTCAGAGATGCACCCTTATCGATACCCAAGCATTACAGCTTTCACAAAGAGAAGCTTGTATGTATCATATTGAATACACTGCAGCAAATGGGTACAGCAGGAAAGAAAAGGGAAGACAGATCTGTAGCTGTTTGTGGCCAGACTTTGAATAATTTCTGCACATAAGGTTTCATGACACCATCTTTTCTGCATACATGAGAGAGGAAAAGTGTGTTTAAAAAATGAAAATCAAATGTTTTGGGGACCACTGGACCTTTAGGCAAACACATAACATACATCAGAATACCTAATATTTAAAATTATTTGCATCATAATAGCAGAATTTATGAGTGATACATTCAGCTGTCAGTGTGCATAAACTGATATTGATTAAAATAATATCTAAAATTCACTACGGAGGCGCAGTCTTACCCCTGGGGATTAATAACCATTTGAGAGGTGTGGATGGCTCAAGGTGCAGTCAAGGACCATTAACCTCACGTTGTCATTAATACCCAGAAAATGTTCTGTACCAAGGTCGTTATCACTGTTATAAACTCTAAATAAAAAAATACATAGGTGCATGGATTTTTTTGTTATAGCTGATGCAGATGTAATTGGTGTGTAAAAAGCATGACTCAAGCATTAAGACTGCTCAGGAGTCTCCCAGGCTTGCCTGAACCATTTCTCAGCATTTTGCTTTGCCTTTAATTAATTTCACTCTTCAGCCTTGTTTTTCTATTTGTGTCATGCCCAGGTGGAAAGAGCATTTCTTAATAGTAACTAACATCTAAAATAATTTCTTACAACTTTGAAGGTGAGATGAATTTTCAACATTCTTTTGAAAAAAAAACTCCATTGAGAAGTCCTAGTTTATCCCCTTTCAGATGCCCAGGTCTCAATTTAGAAGCTCTCCTGTTTGCCTCACATCACAGAGAGGTGCATATTTTGCTAGTAGGAAGGATAGGGTATTCACAGCCTGTTAGCAAAATATACACCTCTATAACAGGGAAGGCTAAATTTAAGAAATAACGGATGTTTTTTTACAAGGCAGGATATAAGCAAACAAACACAAAAATGGTTCAAAAACAACTAGAAATATGAAAGAGGATGTAACAGATTCCACAGCATTCTTGGCAGATTATCCCAGGAGAAAATATGAAGTTTATATATACATAGAGCTGTGTGCATGTCTGTGTTAGTGGTTAAATGTAATGTGGAGGATATTCAGTGTTTGTATAAGAATAATATTCTATGAAGATGATCTTAGTAACTGCATAGCTGGAGCTTGCTTCAGATTTTAGACAAATCAGCATTCAAATTTTTTTTAGAGAAGGAAAGAAATACTAACTGGTGCCAAAAAAACCCCACTATTTACTGCTGAATTAAATTTCAGGTTCTGCAAGACATTACCTAATTTATGTATTAACCTCTAACTAAAGTTTGTACATCAAAGGATTTTACTAGTTTTTTAAAGATCAGGGTATGTCTCTAATATTTACATGTAATATTTCATGTTTAGCTTACCACAAGAGAGGAACTGAGTCCTTTACTTGAGACTATGTGCACATATCAGAGGGATGCCCCATGATGTTTGCAGTGAGAGAGAGGCAGGTATTTATCATAAATGTCTGCCTGTCCTGCTTGCCCAGCTGTTTACACTTGCATTATTGTGAGCAGCTGGAAAAGACTGCTGCTCTCCAGAATCAAGTGCCTGACTTCCCTTGGTGCTTCACTGCTCAGAAAAAAAATATTATTAACAGTCCTTTGTCAAATTAGAAGGGAACACCAAGGGAGAAAAGAGAGCTACTATTCAAGGCGCTCCTCTGGGATGCTATCAATTCCTTCAGAGAGTGAGATATGAGATATGGAATACACTTTAAAATTTTCAGTAACCAGAGATTTGGGAGGATCTTCGATGTGTTGCAAGATTAAAATTTGAATTAAAAAATAAAATAAAATAAAATAAAATAAAATAAAATAAAATAAAATAAAATAAAATAAAATAAAATAAAATAAAATAAAATAAAATAAATAAACAAGCAGTGTGGGCTCCATCACCTGACTGTCACAAGCCAAGTGCTTTCCCTGAAGTGGAAAGGGGTATTTCAACCTGCCCAGCAGCAGTGGTGGGGAAGGGGGCTGGAGGCAGCTGGCCACCCACAAGCTAAGCATGAGCTGAGAGGAGGGTGGTACCACAAGGATGGGTCCCATGTCTATGACACAGTATATGATGGTTGTCACCTGCTACCTGGCACAGTGCAGGCCACAGATGAGGGAACGACACTCAGCGGAAGGTGCAGGCAAAGTGGAAGGAATCCAGAGGAAGAACAAGGTAGGAAAGTAAAAATCTGGCAAACACAACCTACTGGGTATCAAAAGAATTGAGTCTGTTTTGTCCAAAACACCATCTTCTGGTATGCAGAAGGTTGTTTACAGCAGACAGTGTGTTTTTCTCCACTCCAGTGAGGCAGCACAAGAAGAAACTGGACCAGTGTGCAACCTAGGCTCAGATTTAGAAAAAAATTTAATGGTATGCCTATACAATGCTACTTGGACTTTTAACCTTCTGCACTGGCATCTTTTCCAAACAATAAGAGATCACCACCTGTCAAGATCCAACTCTCCTTAAAACTGTACCCAGAGCAGGAAGAAGGACTTCAAAACTTCTCAGGATCCTCTCAGTCCTGCTTGCCCTCAGCTCCCTGACTCCATGACAGCAAATCTAAAGGCTCCTTTTCAAGAGTGACAGATGCAAACTGCTGACTGTGTCAGGGTGAGTCTGCTGGATGCAAGCTATAAACAAAGGTAGGAATGAGAATCAGCCACTATCATGTGCTGTCAAAAAAACATTCTAAGATTTAACAGAGCTGCCTGACTCATAAAGGAAAAATACTGTCCTTCCATCTAGGCTTGACCTCAGTCTGTAGGGCCACATGAAATACTATAGATTAAGTGGTTGCAAATCTACCCTTGTCAGCAGTAATGGACATGCTACAAATCAGCCACATTCACTCAATTTCTCTCTGCTGACATTGAGGTAAAGAAACAGGTGTACAGGTTTGTGCCCCATAGTCTGAAGCAGAGAGGAACCGTTTCTTGAAGACAACTTTCAGTACTAATGTGATTCAACACAAGTTTGTAATTGCCAAAATGGTTTTCTTCACAGTCTATATTTGTAGGCCTAGAAGTTTGGGTTTCTTCTAGGAATTTCTCATTTCGTGCCACTTTCCTTTTGCCTTAAATACTGTGTTCGATATGGTAGCTGAATTTCAGATTGGCTGATGATAGTGAAGTTGAAACTAATATTGCAGTGAATAAATAAGTAATTCATCTACAACAGTTGCCAGTTTCATTTACACAAGTGTTGCTTTCATGGAATTGTGATAAATATACGTGTTGTATGGTCCACCTATCATGTATCTGCTTCATTTTCAGTATACCATATTCGAGACCATAGGCGAACATACCTTGGTGTCTAACAGCAAATTGGCCTCTCTTCATTAAATACCACAAGACTGTTTGGCATCCAAGAGGACAGCCTTCTCAAAAGGTTTTAGATGAGGGCTGCCATTCAAAAAAAAAGTCTGACCCTCCAAAAGCAAAGAGAAATATTGGTATCCAAGAAACTTAGAATGTGGATGTGCAATTAATTTAATATGTATCTTAAGCATACATCATAGGAATAAGCAATCCATCATTTTTAATGGCCTATCTGTTTTCCCCCATGACTGGAATTCAGTTACTTTCTCTGTACCTAAGATCTTGTGGCATTAAAAAATCCCACACTCTGCCTCAAATGTGAAGCTTTTATTTGTACTTGTATTAACATATATTTCCTTGGGAAATATAGTACTGAGATGAGGCACTTGTTACCCAGCACGACGGGGACAGAAATCGAGCTTCAAACACCACAAGGGGTTTGGGTGGTGTCTGTGGTTATCTGTTGAAGGAAGAGAAAGTGGATCTGAAGATGCTGGCAGCATTACTGTTACCTGATCTTAGATATCCCCCTGTGCAGCAGCCTGATAGGTGAAAAGCAGAGATATTTAGGTGACAAAAATGTTCCAGATTTGTGCTCTGCCTGAAAGCAACACAACAAAGTCCTTCTGCATCTGAGATCTAGCAGTTCACAGAGGAATAATAAATGCCTTAGTCACCCTGCCAGTCTTTGAGCCAGGTAAGGGCAGAGTTATGAGATCCCATCCCATTTACCTAAGTGCTTCTGTCACCATTTGTGCCCTGCTGCAGCTGGGAGCAACCAGACAAGCCTGACAGTGAGCCACAATGCTCCTGCCCTGCAGACCCTGTGGCAGGGTGAGGCAGGCAGCCTCACAGCCGCACCCCTGGCTGTGGGATCAGTCAGAGACTCAGAGGAGACATCAGGAGCATCCTGTCTGACTTCCAGGATACAGTCTGGGCTGCGTGAACTGAAAGAAAAAACATAAAATAAAACAGCTGGTGCCCCTAGCTGAAGGTAGTCCCTGAGCAGAGCGTCACAGCTCTGGCCCTGGGAAAGCACCAGCATTGAACTCTCCCAAATGACTGTCCCCATTCAATTCAAATACCAGGTTTTCATTCAGCAAAGTTCTCATACAGTTGGACCTTGAGTTATTTGGTTGGGTTATTTGCTTGAAAGGAATAATCTTGCATCTTCTAACAGTTGTGATTTCTCTGCTTCATTGATTAAAACATCTCTTTTCCGCTATTTTCTCTCCAGCCACACACCCCACCCCCGCTAATTAAATAGCTCCAACCCTCACAGCCGTGAGACTTCAATGGCTCAATAACATCCTGAGTCAATGTGTTGCAAAGCTGCTTTTTAATTCATTCTTCATGCAAATGATATACAATTAGACCTGGGTAATCTGCATTCCTTCTGCAAATGCTATTGTTAATAGGATTTAAGGAAAAAAAAACCTTCAGCTTAACAAATCAATGGCACATACAGGCTATCAGATCAGTTACTCCTTAAACCTTTTGGATGGCCAGACATATGGGGCAAGCAAGCAATGATTATAACAAGGCCTTGCAAGGGTACTTTGTGGTGCTTGGGATGTGTGACTTCAGAAGCTTTCCATTCTATTTTTTCTCCCAGCACTGCTTGCCTACTCAGGTCAGGAAAGGGGAAGGAGGATCCCAGAGGAAAAGGTCAGACCTTTAGGACATTCATTAGGGATTGCCAAGGGCTGGGGTTTCCTCAAAGCTTTCTTTCTAAATTGAGCTGGGTTTTTCAACAAGGCCCCAGCCCTTAGGACAGGTTTTTACCTGTTAACAAAGAGACAGAAGGAAAACAGAAGGGAGAAAAGCATCCCCTGTTCAGGCATGCCAGGCTGTTGTGGAGGGCTGCTGCGTTCTGTCTTGCGAGGAAAATTCTGGATATGCTAGCAGACGTTTCCAAGTTTCACTTCCAGTTCAGGTATCTCGATAAGTCTCTCAAAAGGGAAAATGTTTTTCTTCTAAACCTTGACCCAAGGTAAAAAACAGTGTCCAGGACCCCCAGGCATAGTTTCTGCCTTCTTCAATGGGCAGTGGAGGACTGCATGGTCTTTCCTTGCAGTTAGGGTACATGGGGAAGAGCTGTGCCTGTTACCTGTGAGAAAAGATGGCCCCAGCGGTCACAGCCCTTCAGCAGCCTGCAAAGAAGCAGGGTTGGGTAAGGACTGCCAAAGTGGGAAGGGTCCTGGGACTGGACTGAGTTCACTCTCACATAAATATTCTTGCCTTTCACTTCAATGCTGGAGTCCCCATTGTTTGTGCAGTGTGACACATCAATAAAGCTGAGGAATTAAAGTTCTCCATCCACAGGACGTGAGCCAAGCAAGGTACACAGACCTTCTCCATGACGAATCTCTCCTTTCATTCAGCTTTGGCCCCCCAGTCAATAAGGGGTACCAACTGTGATGAGGGCCCCAGTCCATCTGGAACTATTCATTTGGGTCACTAGATGATATGGACTTTCAATCCCTGCCAAACTTGTCTTGATTTGCCCAAGGGACCAGATGCAAAAAGGCTCTGTATCCCAAGACAAAACCTCTCTCGTCACATCCATACCAGTTACACTCACAGGCATCTCACACTGGGATATCACAACCTTCTGCAGCCAGAAAATATTATCCTTCATTATGCTTATATCTTCCAGTACAAACACAACGATGACTGATGTGCCTTGACAGCTCTCCTCTCTTTCCTTCTCCCCTGATGCATTGCTGAGCAATGAGAAGCAGGCTCTCAGGGAAAAGTTTCCATGAAAAGTGATAACATGAGAATATGTCAGCATTCCTGGAAAGCATTCGGGCAGTGTCAGTCAACAGAACTGCCTGCAGGCTTAAAATAAGCATGGAGCTCTTCTTAGACCTCACAGCCTGGCAACTGCATCTCAATCTCACTGAGACTCTTCGGCCTCACAGGAATCAGCTCTTTTTCTTTTTCCAGCCAGGAGGTATGCAGGACAGCAGGAGTAATAGGGTGCCATTTTTTAATTAATTGAATAGGAAAATGCTAGGCACTTTTTTTTAAAAGTTTTCTGCCAGTCTTTGGTGTAGAGGAGAACCTCATCCCACTAGCGCCACAGGCAGATCCCACACACCCACCCTCACCCAGAGCCCACAAGGTTGCTTGTCTTAGTCCTTTCAGCTTGGAAAATGTATAAACTGAATGAACAGGACAAAAGGACAGGCAGAAGACATACAGTGGCAGATTTAGTAGCAGCTCAAGTAAGACCTGCACCATTTTAACCACACCACATTACTTCTCAGTAGACTTCAAGGCTTCCTCTCTACTACCTGCCATCCCTTTGTCCAATCTCCCTCTTCCTATCACTGTCTATATTTGCAATAAATGCACAGTACATCCCCATGGAGTGACTGCAGTGTCCTGGCAGCTGTACTAAAGTGAGCAGTGGAGGATCCATGATGCCCTCAGGCACAGCATCTGGCATTACAACACCCACTAGTGCAACTCACCCGGGCCTTCTGCCACTATGCTGTAAAGAGGAAATCATAGCCAAATCATGACGAGCAGGATCTGTGAGCCCAACAGTGTCCCCCTGTTTGTACATGGCCCTGCACTCTCCTTTGGAGTCAGAAGAGTGCTAATGACAGCTGTACTGAAGTGGATCATTATAAAAACTCGTCCTCTCCTGATCGCAGAGGGCCTGCTCTAATTACAAATACTAAGTGCAAGCCCCAAGCAATTCCTCTAAAACCAATTGAATAACCCCAACTCGCCCTGGTGAAAATGGCTGCAGGTTTTGCCCCCAAAGTCCCTTTTTGCTCTTCCTGTTGCTAGCCACAAGGCAGATCCTCCAGAACTTTGAAGATTGAAACAAAATAATTATGTCTAAGACATATTAAAAGGGCCAAACTCCCTGAGCTGCGCTAAAGCAGAGCTCAGTGGGCTGGGTCTGTGCATCCCAGAGGTACCCCAGGATCCCCTTGGGACACTGTGAGATAGAACAGCATTTTTCACTTCATGGCATTTCTGTCACCCACTGCTCCAGCTCAGGAGGACATCTGTTTCCTTTATTCAGACTCCTGCTGCAGGGGTGTCCTTTTGGCTCTGTGTTTGAACAGCAGCAAGAAGGGCCTCAGCTCATCACATCACCATAGCCAGTGAGAGGTGTGGTCTAGCTGGGGAAGGGGAAGGGGAAAGGAAAGGGGAAGGGGAAGGGGAAGGGGAAGGGGAAGGGAAGATCTCTCTCTTTAGATGTTACATGCTTTGTTACAGGCTCTTCTACCTAGTCTTTGCCACCTTTAGAGTTTACTAATATTACATCTATGCACTTTCAACCCCTGATTGTTAGAGATGATGCTTCTCTCTCTCAATGGATAGTGTCATTTCAACTATGATCATTGAAATGAGTTACATCAGGAAAGCAAAAGAGAAAAATATGTACACAATAATCAATGTGGTTATCTGTTCATCAAAAACTGTTCAGACACTCCTTTGAAATAAGGGGCTTCTATTTCACAAACTGCTCTAATTATCCCAGGTCCTTATACTAGGCTTCAGTATCCTACAAAAGTAAGTTTTCTTCTAATTTTGATTATTTATGCAATAAATATATTTGAGGCCCTTTTCCCCTTTTGCGTCCTCCTGAGCTCACCTTCCCTGGCTTGTGTCCATTTTTATCTCTTCTTTTTTTTTTTTTTTCTTATGATCATGTTACTTCCAAAAATGTCCAATTTTTTTTTTTTTTTTTTTTTTTTTTTTTTTTTTTTTTTTTTTTTTTTTTTTTTTTTGTAGTTAAGGCAATTTCTCTTGTAAATAGAAGCTCTGTGTGTTGCATTGAAAGTCTGACAATATATTTCAGCAACTCTAGCCAGGTCTACCTGTGTTTTCAGTAGGAAGAGAGCTTTTTATTGTCATCATACAAGATTGTGAATAAATACCAAAAAAACTCAGAAACTAACCTACCTTGTGAACATTATGCTCTTTACCTCTGTTTCTATGCAGGAGTCTTCAGAACAAAAAATTTAAAAACCTCAACCAAGCAAAAAAGATTGCCACCTTGGAAAGGCTGGCATTTGTTTTACATTTCCCAGTTCACTTACCCTTCTTTTTGCATTCGTTTTCTGAGGCTGGGCTGCCTGATGTAGCAAAGGTGACATTTATGGCATTGCAGGGTGGTTCAGTGATACCCCCAGTCCTGCTTCAAGTTCTGGGCAATCTTTTCAGTTCTGTGCTCTGCTCTTCATTCATCCATGACCTGCAGCCCTCATGTTCATGAAACTTACTGATCTCCATGGGATTCTTTTCTTCTGCTGGAAGATCTGGCACCAATTGTGACAAAATACATTACAAGTTAAAGGATGGGAGGCCTAGAAATAGATCATTAGAGGAAACCAATCTTGGAGCCAAAAAGTAGTCTGAAATCACTCTTGCATTGGAATGTCTGCCCCAGCCCATCTCCTGCAATGTGTCCTCCATGCATGTCATCAGCTCTGTCACTTTCCTGCAGGGAATTACTAATGGGTTGGGATCTCTTCTTCTCCCCCCTCTGCCCTTTCAAACCGGTCATGGCCATCCTCATAAATCTGCCAGGATGCTGACAGCCAGACTGCAGCTCACAGGGTCTCAGGGGACTTTGAGTGATATTCCTTCTGTTCCAGCTCTTTCCAAGACAGCCACTGATTTAGGAGGATGTCTCCTTTTACATGTTTGAACATCATAATAATAATAATAATAATAATAATAATAATAATAATAATAGTAGTAGTAGTAGTAGAAGTAGTAATAAAGCAATACAGGGGGAGGAAAAAAGTAATAGGAAAGATAGTGGCACCATGATCTTCTGTATTGAAGTGACTGTAATTTCAGGATGTGTCCCTGGAGAAACAGGCTTTCCAGGCAATGAAAGGAGCAAACAAAGAAAAAAAAAAAATGGACCAGGGAATTCAACTATTTGCCTGAGCATTTGATAGAGTGCCACACATGCTTTATCTCTACCCAATGTCTTGTTAGTGAAAAGCCATTTATTTATTTAAAACATGTTGATAATGAATGCTCCTAGCAGATAACATAGTCTCAAACCAAAACAAGGTTTTCTGTTAACTCTAATCCCCTTGATTTTATTTCAGCTAGGACTATCTGTAGTATTCTTTTACTTTCTTTACCAGTGAGCTGCTGCCAACTCTAATCACTCTGGCTCACGCCAGACATTATTTCTATTATCTGGCTGATTCTAAACGACCCTGTCTTCGGGATTGAAAGGCATCTTGATGTTATCCGAGGGACCACAGAAAGCCTACACACGTAAAGGCAGGCTGAGCAAAAGCCCTGTGAGCCACTAAAGGCTCACTCATCACATGAAAGCAGCCTGAAAATCAGTTTATAGATCTCTGGTTCTGAAGTGAGCATAGGAGATCATTGCTTTGTCACTCATAGTAAATGCTGTGATGGATGAATCTCCAAAGGCTGGGAGGTTTCACGTGGGTGAATTCTCACATGCTGGCCCCTGTCCAAGTGTGTCCTGAGGATGCAGAACTGGAATAATAACAGTGTGGAAAGACACACTTTAAGAGTACATGGGCACTTTAGAGACTGTCCACAGTCTAACAACTTAACAGCAGGAATTGTACTAAGAAGATAAATTTAAATTGATTATTTCTAGGCAAAAAGAGTTGGTAGCATTGAAAATAAATGGGAAGAGTCATATTAAAATATTCAGGTATTATAAATTCTTTAGAAAGGCTCAAATAGACAAAAAGAAAATGGGAAAAGAAGACTCCTATATTCAACAAAATGTAATTTGACATGCCAATAAGCAAATAGTCTTAAATTATGTAAAGCAGAAGTGGAGCTCTTTGGTGACTCTTGATAAATCATCAGTTTGAACAGGTGATGGAAAAATCAGGTTTGTAAGTACCTATCTGTAATATATGAACACATGGGACCATCTGAATGCAACAGAACAAAGTTCTCTGGTCAGCGATTCTCAAACAGCCTTTGCATTTTTAAGGAGAAATTTTCTGACTCAAATTGTAACTAATGTACCACTGGGAAATTTGTTTCTGAAGATCCTCTTGATAGACAGAGGAGAACTGGGAGCTGGAAAGATTGTTTAGACAAAAGCAATTTAGTTGCCCTTGTTTTGTGCAAAAAACATGAAGTACAAATAAAAAGGAATATCGATACTTGATACTTTAAAGGGAACATTTCTCAACATTGCTCAACATCTCAATGGCTATGAGCCCAGATCACTGGGAGAAAGAATTGAAAGAGAAAATTGTTAAAACTAATTAGGAACCACAGAAAATGTAGTAGACATAGAAAGTTCTGTTCCTTAAAAAAACCCCAGTGTTTCAGAAGAGAAATGAAAGCAGATAGGCTTGTATGTAAACTAGCAATATATAAATCAAAGGCTAGAAATGACTGAAAATTATTAAGTATGCAGACTAAGTCTATCACATTTGAGTGTATTGGGAAGAAACAAAGACAATATTTAAAACATTTTAAAGCTGGGACCCTTAAACAAGAGAAGAAATAACTCCCTGAAAGACTTGAACAGCGATCTCTGTAATCAAGTGAACATCTGCTCCCATTGCAGGACCAAGGAAAGAGCAGCAAAGGTGGCTTTTAGATACCTAAGAGAATGAGGGTGAAAGTGCTACATATTTTCGTTGTTTCCACTTCTGATGTCCTCATTTCAGAGTGACTGATAAACTGAAGGACTTCACAAAATTCCTGAGTAGTTAGAAATTTCGGAAACATGTTTTAATGTGGAGGATTAAGGAGCTATTTAACCATTTAAACTAGTCATTTAAGCAGAAGGGAGATGACAATGGATTTCACTGTTTTATTAGCAGTTACAAATACCTGCAAAAGGAAAATTCAGAGTGACAATCGTGACCACTTCAACCTAATCTTAGATCCAGCGGCTTCAATATAAACTTGTGGTGTAGACAGTGCTAACTGTGGTGTATTTTCTTCATTAGAAGTTTTTAAATCAAACCTGGCCATTTTTTCCAAGATCTGAGAAGAGAGGTCACTACTGTCAGCAAGGCACTAGACTGCATTTCTGAAGAAATGAACTTTAGATGGAACTTTACATATGGGAGTGAATCACAAACACCACATTTCTTCAGTTTTAATGTCATAGTCTTAGAACCAACTGTTTTTTCCAAATAGACAGGAGGTCTTTTAGGCAGGTGTGCAGAAAATACTTCAGAGAGGGCAACACTCCTGCACTTCATTGAGCTCTTTCAAGGCTACTGTAATGTAAGTAGAAGCAACACATCAAACAGTCCTTCCATTCATGCACTCACACGACTGCAGAGGTGGGAAAAGCTATTTCTGCAGCTCCAGCAATCTCTGCACAGGGTTAGGAGTGTGATTTCTGAGGAAGCCAGATTTCTACTGAAAAAGGTCTTGAACAGCACAACAGCAGACAGGTAAAAACCACTGCTTCAAGAGGTTCCATGTTAAGAGCCAATGAGTGTAAGCTCCCTTTTCCCCATGGATATATACACACACGTGCACACACTGAACATTTTCCGCAGTTCTGCTAAGAGATGGAAATGCAGGTCGAATCAGTCATGTTTTTCAGTGTGCTGTGTGCTCTGTAATGGATTTGCTCATCTTACACCACAGTAGCAGAGACTGCCCTTACAGCAGGGGGATGTTGGGCTGGGGGTGGCTGCCGGGGCCAGACAGCCCCACAGTTAAAGTTCAGCACGAGTATGGCACAGAAAGGATGGGGCTGAGGGCAGGCCAGCTGCAGCACAATCCCAAGCACAAGCTGTTTATTAGGGTGAGCGTAAAGCACTCCAGAAGGGCAAGACTCAGTATTCTTCCTTTTGATCCTATTATCATATGACAACATGATTAAAGACAGGGTAAAGGCAAGGCCCTCATGGAAGAAGCACAGGGGTGTCAAACCACTAATGGAAACTGTCACGGAGGAGACAGAAAGTTTAAAGAAAACATGGCCCTCTCTCCCCCCAGGGCAGGGAGCGAGGGGGATCCCAGTGCCAGCAGAGGCTGCACACAAAGGCAGAGCAATAAAAACAAGAACATAGCACAGAACTTAGAAAAGTAAATGTGATGTCAGCTCCTCCTTTGTCATCTCTGTGTCCTGGGAAACCAGATGACAGCAAAGATTGGCTGCACAGCCCTTCTGGACACAGCTCTTGCACACAGGCCTTATTTCCCTGGGTCCTAAACTCAGTTTCCCTTTTAAGTCTTCAAACCCACACCTCAACCTAAGCTTCTCAACTTGCATAGAATGGCCACACACAGGAATGCCTGATTCAGGTAGGACACTGGGCACCAGAATTCAATCCCAAGACAGTGAAGAGTCAATCCAAACCCCAAGAAACAGGTTTCTCTCCACACCAACTGGTTTGGAGCCACTCATTGTGTGGCAGGTGATACTCTCGTACACAGGGCTCCGACTGCAATGCCTGTCAGCAGCTGGCATGGGGCTGCACTGGTAGGACACTGCAGGGTGTGGGGTTTCAAGCTGCAGTCACTGTACTGGTACAAAATGAGACCAGGAGAGGCAAGCCCTAATTCTTCCTTCCTCTCTACATCAGCCCCGTGATGGAAGTACCCACCTCCCACCCTCCCTCTCCCCTCCTATATGCCTATGAACACCCCTGATCACTAACTAGCTGCATCTCATCCCCTCCAGTGGCAAGCATGGGGCCATGCAACACCAAACTTCACCTAAGGGCAGGTGTGCTGAGCACAGGCCCTTGTTGAGCATAGGGAAGATGGACTGAGGGCTATTGCTCAGCACATATGGGCTGCCAGCTCTGCAGCAGGATGGGAGGAGAGGCAATGGCAGGTCAGTGGTGAGATACGGCTGTTGGGAGAAGCATTAGAGGGGAAACATTACCATAAAAACATGTAAATTGATTACTTAGTAATGGACAGTGCCCATCCTTCTCTCTGTGTAACTTCTCTGTAACACCTCTTTCCTTTTCCATCTCCCATTTCCTCTGCTTACTTTCTTTGGCTCCCCAACACATCATTTTCTTCCCTTCCTTTCCTTTCATGTTCAAATCTCTTCTTCTATCTCCTCACCCTCTTCCCCCTTTCTGCCTCACCTCCAGTTTCATCCTTTGTCTAAAACACTAGATAGATTTTGTAACTTTCTGATGCTGCTAATAGCTAATATCCCTGAAGCAGCAAAGAATTGGATAGGTTATTCTTCCTGGCTACATCTTCAGACAACTGAAGTTGTTGGAAGTCCCTGGGAGTGACCCAGTCCCAGGGAAAAAAACACCACAATGTAGGGTAATCTGAGCCATGTTTCTGCCTCCTGAGACCTCCAGGGTGCCAGATCTCTGCAACACAGCTCCCAGGACTATGTCCAAGAACTCAGTCCTCCTGGTTCTCCAGTCACAATGAGTTGAACACATCTGAGTTCAGGAGGGTTTTGGCACTTAGAGTGCCTTCCTCTTGAGAGCTGGATGTGCACCTCTGTGATAAATACGGCATCACTATAAACTGCTCCTTTCTATGACCGGAACAACCAGTGAGCGAAGATTGTTATAACAATCTTGAACAACCAATGGAAGCATCAGCAGCAACATGGGATAAAATAACAACAGTGGAAAGGTGTCAGAAATGAATGTTTTTAACATATTAAGTCAATATTTATTTTAACAAGTTTAATAGGATTCTCCCCCATTAGGTCCCAAGAGTTCTCAATCAGACGAGCCCTCTGGAGATGCTTGGAACATCTGGATACTCATTTCTCACTTATTTCCCACTGGAGTCTTAAAAACTCAATTTTATTGAATGTCAAGGCAGGACTTCCTCCCTTCGGTGTTCAGGAATATTCATTTCATTTTTTCTTCTTCTTCTGTCTGTTGCACTTTGCAAAAGGTGGTTGGTTGCTGATGTCAGTGGTATCTCAGATACATGGAAAACATTTGCCACAAGAGCAAACACCACTGGGGTACAGAATGGCTGTGGAGACACAGACACTGGCAGGCCTGTGTGTGTACAGGAAGGGAGGTAGGTGATCACTCAGGGTGAAATAACTTTGCACTGGAGTACTCCATGCACCAGGAGCATCATTCAGGATGGAGCTGCTTCACAGGAANGTTTATGCAATTAAGCTATATTTCAAATGTTTATTCATTTATCTGCACCCCAGTGTTAAAGATGTGCCTTCCAACTTTTTATCTCTTTGAATGGAAAACCTGCTGCAGCTACAGAAACAGCAGCCTCTACTCATTGTCCTTCATTTTCCAGAAATTTCAGGTGTGCAGCTCCAGTGAACCTTAATGAAGGCTTAATGTTCAGGCTTACTTCTGATGCCATCGAAGGAAGAACAGATTTTCTTTGTAGCAACCAAGTTTGAGTAAAGCTGTCAGATCTGCCTGTCAGATTCATACAAGAGTTCCTTGAATCCATTTGCCAAATAGATATAAATAGTTCTTAGGAGACATATCTCCCTTTGAAAAGACTTCATAATAACAGATGTGCTAGGAAAACAGGTATTTCGGGCAAATCTGGTTCCCAAGTCACACACTGTGTCCCCAGATGTAATCAACAGTGTATCTCAGATTGAACACCCTGTAAGCAGTAAAGCTTAAAGTTTAAAATGTATAGATCTCATTTTTTTGGTGTTGTTTCCTTTGACGAGATGCTGCAAACAGGAGATTTCAGTTTCTAACACACCGTGTAGTTCTGGCATAGGAATCTGGCACCATGACAAAGCATAACAAATGCTACTGCCTTGTTAATACCTTTTTTGCAGTGGTATTTTTATGATTTTCTACATTCTTCTTCAGAGGGAGCTTGGCATCTGGGACACCTCTAATGTGGTATAACATAACCACTGATAGCTAGTGAAAGCCTCCATTGAAGGCGTGACACTCCGGGTCGCTCCAGCATGTTCCTCAGCAATATGGGGAAGGCTGCGGCTGACTTGATGACAAAACGGCGGGAGCAGTGGCTGATTGCACAAAGCCTGGGGAGCAAATTCGGCTTTGCTTGGCAATCTGCTCTCAGCTCCTCGGGCACACAGCGCTGCATGCTCCCAGGGAAGAATCAGTGCAGGGGCATTAGGGTAACCCTTCACACGCTACTTGCAGGATTAGAGGAGAGATGTGATGACAGCTAGAGCTGGGATGGATATTTTTAGCAAGCTATACAGTCAACATGTTTCACTTCTAGCCTTACTCACAAATTGTTTGTGAGGATTTTTTGGCTTTTATGATTGAGCCTCTTACCAAAGTCATTCAGTCACTGCTCTGAGTGAATTCTGGTCAATACGTGACTGGAAACTATAGTCTGAGCATGTACAGGCTGTTTGTTTCCCACAACTGCTGGGGAGGCTGCTTACCACAGCCACATTATTTTGTTCCCAGACTAAAAGACTTCAGCAACTGTCCAGTGGGGCGCACATGGGTCAAAGATAGAAGGTAAAAACAAGCGGTGATGCTAAGGGGAATTAGCCATTCAGACCCTGAAAAACTAAGCAATTATCTTAGAGCCTGATTTGAAATTAACCTTCCATCTTCACATTCGTGCTCAGAGTTTCTGCTTGTGCTGTCCCAGCTGCAGAGTGTTTGGCCTCACCTTGCGTGACCCCACCGACCACCTCCATGTGTCCTCACCAAGCATTCTGTGTCACAGCTCGGCAAGGGAGCCCCAAGATACAGACTGGTTCCTCTCCCCTCTAAGGATGGGTGAAGACTCCAAACCCAGTAAAAAAACCACTTGCTGCTTCGGGGACCCACTGCTGCCCTAAACTATTGCTCCTCATGCCTAGAATTAGCAGGCTTTTCCTAACCTACATCTCTCTTAATGCACACTAAATCAATACCTTTCCTCTATTAACCTTACATATCTGAGGGCTCCTATTATGATTTCCCTTCAGATTTGCCTTTTCCAAACCTATTCCATTTCCTACAGCCTGTCCTCATAGGTTGCACTTGCTTGCCCTTATCATTACTGCTGCTCTCCTAAGGACTTCTTCTACTTTGGGTATATATTTTTTTCAAAGGACAGTTTTATAATCTTTCTCATTTGCTTTTTCAAAAACCAGTTCCGTCCTCCCATGACCCAGATCACAACAGCCACAGCACAGTGTGTTAGTGGAAAGAGAGGAGAGCCCACAACCTGCTACAATAAATCTGCCCTGAATGCACTGTATGTATAAAATTGCATTTATTTTACGTATTTCGTTTTCCAGGATTTCTAATGCCCCTAAACAGCTTCTCATTTATTCGTGTGTGTGATAAATATAACCCAAAATAATTTTTCATACATTAACATAAAACACTGAAAATCAATTAGCAGAACTACACACGTAAAGACTAGCTTTTAAAGGGACTCATTTTTGTTTTTAATAAGCATGTTTGCATGGTTTTGTATCTCTGATTATTGTGGACAACTGGCATTGAATTCATAGATCTGATGTATAAACAACTTCAGTACAAAACCCCAATTTTTTATGCTGTGTTTGCCCCTGCAAAAAAAAGATTTTTTGATACAAAAAATCTTAAAATACCAATCATTGCAAAATTCCACCTACAAAATAAAGGCAGAAACGGGCTCTCGCTCATTCATTTTGTTTTCATTCTTCCCTCTGCCCTCCTCTTGAACTTTACATGACTTCTTTTTCCCCTCCACTTTTGTCAGCGATGGGAAATTTCTAATCCAACATACAGGATTCGTCCCTATTTGAAAATGAAAAGGAAACACATTTGCACTGAGATACACTGAGGGGCATTTGTTAAAGCCAAGGCAGAGTGGCAAAGTTCATCTCCCAGCAGCAAGACTTGTGGCAAGAGGTAACTGCATTTGTCCCTTTTCTCCCAACGGCTCATTACAGCTGAGCAGGTCAGACCTGTCAAACATCGCCACATTCGATGGTGCNAAAAAAGAAAGAAAGAAAAAACACCCTGTAGTTGGATGCAAGGGCTGTGCATCCCTTGTGCTTTGTCTGGCGCAACCCTTTCACAGAAGCACAGACATTGTGAAACGGGGTCAGGAAGGTAGCAAGCCAGCTGCCTGACATCCTTTCGACTGACTCCCATGACCGAGGGAAGAGCAGTGGCTTCAAGAACCTTGCAAATACAAGATGAGCACCTCTCCCGGGAAAATCCAAGCACAAGCCTGATTTTGGTCTTGCCGCAGGTTGGGGTTTAGGGTGCTTGTTTTTTTCAGTGTCATCTTGTGGTTTCAGCGGGCCCACTGCTGTCTCCATGCAGGATGAAGGAGAGTAGTAACCCAAGCCCTCTCCCCTCCTTCAGAGCCAGCAAGCCCGAGCCTCAGCTGATATTCATGAGCCCAGTGCCAGTGATCCGGCGGCACAGCACGGCGCGGCACATGGCCTCCCCCCAGCTGCCTGTCTGGGCCAAACTTCGCCTGGAGCCCAGCAGCTTTCAGCCCAGGGTAACTCCACCAGAGTTGGGAGCTTTATGCTGGTCTAACAAAGAAAGGAGACAGGCTAGCCAGGCCTTAATGAGCTGATGCTGATCATGTAACTGTCTTATTGAATTTGCATTTCATTAGGAGACTTCATTTGAACCACAGCTGTGAATATTTGAGGGCCTGATTGTGTCTATGGATACTAATTTGTTCAAAGAAGACAAGGAGGATACTGAGCTGCAACCCTGACCCTTTTCATATTGATCAGACAAGATAGATCCTCCTTAAAACTAACGTCAGAGCTGCACCAAAAACGTGCTGAGGTCCATATAGCCTGGTTGCTACTGAGCTGCCCAAATGCCTCTTCCAGAAACTCACCCCTAGGAAATGGAGAGGAAAGCTGGACCCCAGCACCCACTTGAGCCTTTGCCTGATAAAATTTCATTTTCCTGTACTGTAACTTAGTGAAGATGATGAAACCCATGAGATGGGAATATACCATCAAGGGAAAACATCCCACCACCAGAAGGAAATGCCATCAAATGCCATTCAAATACTGACTTGGTATTTGAGGCTTCATGATTATCCCTGTAGCCATGTAAATCAGATTACCATACCATAATGTTCTATTGGAATCCCACATCACTTAATGATGGAAAGACTGCAGACAGCAGGAATGAAACAGTTAAAAAGCCAAGAGTTGTGATAAGCAGATGGCAATTATTGCTGCTTACTGGTAAAACCTGTTTGTATTAAAAATATCTTAATGTTTCCATTGGAACCTGCCAATTAAGAGATTAAACTGTGTTTCATTCACACACAAGTGGCTGTGAGCTCACACACACACACCTGGCACTCCCAGCTCCAAATTCCACCTAGAGCCTGGGTGAAAATATACCCGCTGGTCACCTTCTTTTTCGTGTCTGTTTATTGAGTGGGGTGTAGGTTACTTTATGAGCTGTCAGGAGTAAGATATTTTCACCTTATTAACAGGAGAAATAAGAAGCTGCTGGTAAACACAGCTATTTTTCAGAGAATTATCTAACTGAGCAGTAGACCTTTATTGATGAAGCTACTTGAAGCCCAGCCAGGCCTGAAAGATGGGTGGTATGTCGCCAAGATTTTATTCTCAAGATAGCCTAAGTGAGATGATTTGTCTGGGAATTGCCCTAAGTAAACATGCTAATAGGATGGGAAAAGTTAGCCCCTTTGCCTTCTTAGCCAACCAGCCATTTCCCCTCTGCTGAGGGGAGTGACTGCTGGCACTAAAGGGCTTCCTGCATGTAACTGGTCAGTCTTTTGCTGCAGTCCCAGGAGCCTTTTTCTGTTAACAGAGAAGCCAAATTTCCTTCACGGGTGGTGCCTTACTCCAAGCATTGCCTTTGTCACTCAGGGGCTGTAAGTGGATCTGGACAACTCCCCAGAGGACTCCAATGTTTATAAACTAATAAAGGATCTGATGTTGCCAGTCTGAAAGCCAGTTGTGGCTGCTGCTGATAGAGTTTTCTGTCCCTTCTCACTTTTCATACCTTGACATCCAGAAGGATTCAAGAAACGGCCTGGTACTCAAACTCTTTACGTGCCATTTATGACCATACCATAGGACAGAGTAAGGGCATGCCAACATACATCACAAGCTGTGATTATAAGCAAGACTTGTACAAAGAAATTATGCCCCTTGCATAACCATCAAGCACAGAGTTACTATTCAGGTGAGTGCTGCTACCTGGCAAAGGAAAAGCATTGGCGTCAACTAGCTCAGCTGACCGAATGTCACAGCTCTCAACATATCTGGAAAGACTGAAAGCTTTCTCAGTCTGAAAGTTCTTGCTTTCAGGTGTACTGAAATGTACTCTCCAAGGATATTTCCAGCCCTACCTGGTAGTGCCGAAATCAGTGATGGTGCAAGGACAGCATTTAATTTAGCTTCTCGGTGCTTTCATCTCTGCTTCCTTAGCTGAAATCAGAAAATACAGAGACCCATTCAAACAAGGAAAAAAAGCCCCACAAAACCCAAAAAAACCAACCAACCAACCAACCAACCAAACAAACAAACAAACAAACAAACCTGTTCTAGGAGTGATAAAAAGTTCAGTTCAGGCCTGATCAGCAGCTTGGCAGAAGCTTGGGAATAGCTTTTGCTTTGTTTGAACCAATCCCAAAATCCACTACTGAGTGTTGCTTTCTGGTGTCTGCACATTCTCTGAGATGGGGGAACAGGGAGGGGGAGAAGAGGTGTCTCTGAATGTTTTACACCCATCCTACTGCCTCTTACAGGGGACTTTCAATTTTCTCAGCTTGCTGTCTGCAGGAAGGGGCAGGGATTCTCCCAGAAGACCCTGGCAGAGCTCCCCCGAGACTCCCCGGGACAGCCAGGCCCCTTCAGAGGCAATGCCGGTGCCGTTCTCCACTGGGATCTGCAGGGGAGGCTAAAGTAGCACGACTGGCCACAGAGGTGCACTGGCCTAGAAAGTTCCCAGATCCCCCATCACAGCCCAACCAGCCAAATAAATAAATAAATGGCACACACCCGCTCCCTGCCCCTTCCTCCCCCAGGTCAGAAAGATGTCACCTCTGCTCAGGCCTGCTGCCACCAGAGGCTTGCCGAGCAGACCGGTCCTCTGCCCCCTCCTCTGCCAGTGCCACCCCTGGGAGCCCTGCTCTCACTGGCTTTGTGCCTCTCTTTTTGCACTCTATACCATCCCTGCTGAAACCCGCTCCTGGGCCTGTGGCCAGGCTCATCCTTAGCAGTTTCTGGAGGAACATCTGGATTTCTGGAGACGCAGAGGTGCTGCCTCACCTTCCAGAGGAGCAGAGAGCTGGGATGGCCAGGCCTGAGGACACAGTTGCCCATAAGGGCACCTGGCTTGCCATGCACAGCCTCTCTGCACTCCTCCAAGGAAACCCCCTGGACTCCCCAGGGCTCCCCTGCAGCCCCTCAGATAGCCAGCACTTCCCAAGGGGGGTTTTAACCTCCTTCTGCCGTGTTTACAGTCACTTATTCAGCTCTGCACAAACATGTTTTTCTTCAGCATGGCAGGAGGGTTTTGTTGCGTGTTTCTGTTTTTATTTTCCTCCCCTCCTGTCCCTTCAGAGGCACTAAGGCGCACGAACAAGCTGCCCATAGGTGGCTGAGAGCAGAACTCGAGCCGCCCTTAAATAATAAAATAAAATTTAAGAAAGAAGAAGGGGAAAGAAAACCCACCCCGTGGTACCAGGGGCCCCGTTGGTTAAAGGCTACGGCGCAGTCACTCTGAAGTGAGGGTTTAATGAAGTAGCCTGTGAGAGAATGGAGGGGATGGTCCCCGCTGCACAGATGGCTCTTTGTCACCGCTGACACCTGCCATCTGCTTGTTTGTCTAAATGATGTCGGAGGGGCATCGCGAGCCTCCAATCTGCTGCGCCGCCTCCACCAGCTCGGGCTGACCCCCTGACCCGCGTGTCAGACGGGTCCGGAGAGTTTGTTCTTTCCGCTCCGTGCGCCCGGCCCGGCCTCTTCCCCGCCGGCAGCCC
>WEIU01023050.1:289-37618 GCA_013389925.1 Aegithalos caudatus | reverse complement strand
GAGGTCCTTTGAAAATCTATTGCCACGGCTGCACAAAAGAAAGAAAGCGTAACTGATTTGTGAGCTAATGCCTGAGCAGTTTCATCTGTGTTCACACTCATGTTCCCAGTTCTTATCAGGACCATGATTCCATCATTCCCATATCTTGAAACTTGTGATTTTCTGCCTCAGGATGGTATTTGGAATAAGCAAAGTTTCTCTTGTGACTCCCAGCGCTATCTTTTTTTTCACTTCATAAGTGAGAAAGCATAAGAACTAAAGTCTAAGTAAAGTAAGTTTGAGTTCATTTACACTACACCTTTACTCAAAAGCCCAATAGAATAAAGATCTTATCCTCCCTGAGTGATTATGTGCAAGAAAGGATTCTTTTTCAGTCATCCTGGTAGCTTTATTAATTAATAATTTCACGTGGAAGGTACAAACCATTTACTGTCTACATACAAAATCAAACTAAATTGTGTTGGCCTGGTGATGTCGTAGTGGTCAAAGCATGTGTCCTGACAATTATTTTGATCCAGCTTGCATTGAACATTTTCATCAATTCCAAGAATTTGGTGCCCCAGGTCTTTTTAAAATACTCCAGGAATTTTGAAGACATAAAAAAATCTTTAAAGAGGTTTTATTTGGTTTCTAGATCATAAAAGGTAATCAAAATGTCTGGAAATTTCCTGATGATAAATTGGTCATATCAGTTGTTTTTGTTTTTGGTGGGGTTTTTTTTGTTTGTTTTTGTTTTTGTTTTTGTTTTTGTTTTTGTTTTTGTNGAAGAAAAATGTTGTTTTGTTCCTGGGAAATAAGGCCTGATGAACATGTTGAGAAGATTTCTGACATTCATGCTTTGGAACAGGAATATGAAATTTTGGCTATAGCGAAGTTCTGAGAAGATTTTTTTTTTTTTTCTGTTTGTTTTTTTTAATTTGAGATTAATTTCTATAAAATTTGAGTTTTCTAAAATTTTAAAAAAGAAAGATGATTTAGGGGTTTGTGTCAAAATATTTGTTTTCAAGATCAGAAGAAATGTACCTCCTCATAAAATAATAATTTTATATGCTTTTTTAACTACTAGCTAGACTAGTGGAAAGGGTTGCTGACCTGAGCAGAAGAGCAGAAATATTATCTTCCTATTTTGACTCATCCTTTGGCAGAGGTCTGACATTTATAACTGTTCTGATTTTAGAACACTGTCATCCCTTCAGATATTGAACAATGTAAATTTCTGATCAGATTTTACTTTTCTCAGATATCTTATGGCTCCAACACCAATTAGAGTTATAGTAGTCAATTTTTGCATTTTAGGGACTACTTAAAGGTCAAGGTGATGTCTTCTACAATTAAAGACCTATCTTTGCTTGATGTCCCACCTTTCTGGGATGAAAATCACTGATATTACATGAGATGTAAAAAAAACCAAACAAAAACAACACAAAACCCAAAAAACAAATCCCATCTTATCTGAGAAATAAATTTAATGTGTTTTGTAGGAACAGTTCTAGATTTTTTTCCTGTTGAATTTTATCTTTTTAGTAGTCATTTCTGTTTTACCTAATTCCTGGACAAAATGTGCTTTTATCTGATCTCTGTCACTTTTTTTTACCAATAAAGGAGGATACCCTTATTCAGACCCCTGCTTTTCTGTGCGGTTCTGGTCATTTGGTTTTGGTTCCTTTTGTTTTGCTAGATTACAAACAACCCCAACTCCCTTTATTTAATAGTAGGGCTTTATCCCAAAATTTTACAGTGACTTAGAACCACTTAACAATATAATCATACCAAGAATTCTTTTAATTATTCATGAAAAGATGTATTTACTTCAGGAATGCCTTCGGAAAAGAAGTGTCCATCTTGCAAATCCACGGTTCATCTCCATCTTTAATTGAAACCCAATTCTAAATGTTCAGACAAAAGGGAATTTCTGATGAACTGGTCACAACCTACTAATGTCTTTCAGAAAGTTTCCATGCCAGAAGTGACTTTAACCATTGCAGTGAAGTAGATATTTCTGTATTGTACAGAGCAATGTGGCCTGGTGTTTCTGGGTCTGAGAGATTTTAGCCTGCTAGCAGCTGCTAACCTTTTCCCAAGGGAAAATTTCTCAAGAAAGCTTCTTCTCAAAACAATGTTGGCAAACAACTATCCTTTCTCAAAACAGGTATCCTCCAGTAGTGTAGTGGTTAAAGTTTGGCACTCTCACCGCCGTGACCCGGCTTCGATTCCCAGTCAAGAAACCACACCACCTAGAGAAAACTTGTTTTGAGAAAGGATAGTTGTTTGCCAACATTGTTTTGAGAAGAAGCTTTCTTGAGAAATTTTCCCTTGGGAAAATGTTAGCAGCTGCCAGCAGGCTAAAATCTGTCAGACCCAGCAATATCAGGACCACAGAGCAATATGTATATAGGTGCATAGCATAAAATGACTGCTCCTACGGAATACATTTCAGGTGTCAGATTCTACAAGTGCAAAGTGGCTAGGATAGTGCTTTGGTAATGTTTTACTTACCCTGTTAGTGAACTATCAATGTTTATTATCACATTTCAAACTTTATTTTTGTCATTTCACAGATTTTATATAAATGTAGCACTTCTAAGAATAAACGTAAATGACATTAATTGTTTATGATGAGTGAGGCAGACCACTTTGATACTAAATGCTCTTGGGTTATAGTTCAAAAGAAAATAATATCATTTGGGTATTATTTTGCTGAGTTTCCGTTAGCGGCAAACTTGGAGTCAAAGCTTTTCTTGTTAGTCTATGCTTGTCTTATCTAGTTGTAGCTTTAGTCTCATTATTTTCTCAGTCATCTAAGCAGAGGATTAATTGCTTGAACAAAGTTTTTAACTGGGTGGGTTATGTAGGAAATTTTGAAACATGCTAATGTCACAAAATTTCAGTATTGTTCAGGTAGCTGACATACAGATTTCTCCTTCATATTTGAAATCTGTGTACCAAATATGTAAGTTAAATAATTGCGATGATGTGTAACAATTATAATGAGAATGATAAGGTAAACAGGTAAGGTAATATGGAATTTTATGGGTGGTTAGTGTTTAAGAATTGAATGTCATGCTAAGTACTTTTTTATACTCTTAGCTGTACTACTCACACCCCTATCTGAAAATTTGATGTATGTTGTCATTCTAATGATGGTTCAAAAATAGTATATTATTATAAGCAATATAGTAAAAAATTAGTGCCATTGACTTTTTCTTCGATATAGTAAATTTTTTTTTCTTCTTTTAGAGACTAGAATAGATGTGATTGCTACAGTGCTGCAAATTAGAACTGGTAGAAAAAAAAATGAAAAAAAAAAAACTATATAGTCCCTTACTTTTCTCAAGAAATTGTCTATCAAATGTAACATTGTGCTTTACTGAAAGTGACAATACTGCAATTCAATTAGTTTAACTTTTTTAGGACAAGATGTTTTGTGAATCAGTGAGTCTCTTCTTTTTTGATATAAAAATCACTGACCATGTCTTTAAAACTTTTTTGTGTGCCGATAAACTGTCTGTTAAAAGTACTAGTCTGATGTAAATGTCAGCAATTTAAACAGTTACACAGTCAGCAGAAGGGGGTTAATTATTAGAGCTTCATAAACTCCTTGGTTTGTCACTTTTGTGAGACATATAATTTGACTGAGTAGCTACCTTCAGTTAAGAGGCTTAACTTCATCCAAAATCTGAGAATCTTTTTCTAAAGCAACAGTAAACTAATATGAATGTGCATTCACAGAGGAATTTGCACACAGTGATATGCCAGTAAGGCTAGTAAAGCTGAGATCTAAATAAGCATGAAACTGGTGCAGAGCCTGTGTGCATCCGCTATCATGGAACATGAGCTCTGGACTGTATAGCAGCAGGATCTCATTTACTAAAATTATCAGCAACAAAGGATTCAGGAGTAACCAGATCTGGTTTTACATTTGAACCCAGACTATTTTGTTGGAAACTTATAGGAACATTGCACATATTCAAGTAACGTAGGTTTTCATGGGTATGGTTCACAATAGCAAAATCTAAGTAAAAATAACAACTAAAATCTTCATGGTATGTTTAAAATATAAATTTTAAGCAGTTTAGTTCCTCTTCATCACCAGCAATGCCATTCTTCCCAGGCCACTTGAAAGTAAAAAGAAAAAAAAATGCACTATAAATATAAGGAAAGATACACATCCTGGGAAAAAGTTTACATTTTATGGAAAAGTGACGTATCTTCAATGAAGGAATGTTTATTATTGTTTGGACTTTTGCACTGTGACACATCTTTCCCCTTTCCTTAATTTTGTAGGAGAAGGGACAAATTAAATTTGTTCTGGACTCTAGTTCTTAAACATAAATAGGTGACAGTAATAATATAGACACAAATGGTGTCTCAAAGCTGTTTAGTCCTCATTATCTTTAAGGAGGAATGAATGAGCTGCCAAGGAACTGTTTTAAAAGAAAAATAAAATTCTATCCAAATGATGCTATGTTTCTGAGGGGAATGAAGTTAATTAGGAAAAAAATGTTTCCTTGTATGGCTAGAATATGTTACACTGCATGTTTCCTACATTTTGTGAGGGTTGCATGATACCCATCAGCAGTTCCAAGTACTCCATATAATTAATCCATCCTTAGTATGAGTACATTCTATATTATAAACACAAAACAGTCAAATGTGCAAATTTTCAAAGTAATGTTTTATATTTTACTAGTCCTCAAGCAGTTTGGAAAATGAGTGGGCCTCATGAAATGTTATAAAAAAATTCAGTTGCTTTTAGACTGGGGAAACTAAATTGAAGCGCACCTTAGAAAATGTCCAAGTGCATCCCTTTCCAAGAGCACCAGCACATCTGCTGATTAAATCTTCAGGACATGTATAGCTGGCAAAGTCAGATTCTCTTCCAACAGGCAAGTGCCAGCAGATGCTGCAGTTTATGTATGGTTTGTCAGAGCCACAGGCACCTGGGTTGGCAGGTGCCCATTTTTCGCCCTGCTGTATCAGCAAGCGCTGTGCTGAAGGCAAGAGCTGGCGCGTGCCGTGTCATGCCGCAGCTCAGCTCCTTCCCTCAGAGTGAGCCTTCTGCACCACTCTGCTGTGCTGCAACCTGCTTGCAGAGGTGTTGGGAGTACTCACTAGCCCTTCAGCTGTGCTAAAAAAGTGCTGATTAAATGGGGTTGCTCAAACAGGGGAAGTGTGAAGTATTCTCTTCACAGAACAGCAGAACAGGAAAGACTACTCCCTGCTCAGTACAGAGAGAGAAAGAGATATTTAGGGAGAAAACCATTGAGGAGGAGGCTTTTTTTGCAGAAATGGCCATATGCTTCCAACTCCTACAGCATTCGACAATAGAATATTTTGACAGCAGAGTGGCTGCTGCTGTAAATCTCCTAATTATGGATCAAAAGTACCACCAACTCACGATGTATAACATGTTACTGGCATAAGCTCGTGCAGCAGTTCAGAAGAGTGGAAAATTTTCTAATGGAATAACCTTTACACCTATAGGTTCTATGCCACATTCGGTATTAGATGTATTCTATGCTCCTTTTGAACCTGTAGGCAATGTAATAAAACCCAGGAAAAAAGAAAAAAAAAAAACAAAAAACTACATAAAGCTGGATACACTGTGCGTCACATGCTCTAGCTGATTTGACAGTTGTGCTATCATTTGTACCTACCTCAATCTGACAAAATTAATGTTTTAGTAGCCTCAAGGAACCAGTGCTGAGTTCTGGCAGTGGTGCTCACAGACCCACGTTTTATACAGTTTGTTAACAACCAGATTTATCCACTGATGTGGGAGGCTTGTTCATACTTGAGATATCTGCTGAGTTAGTCCTCCTGTGAATGCAAAAGGTACTTATGCACCCAAGCACACATTTTTAACCCTATCATTCTCCTTCTGCCCACCTGCTGGTGTAAATTATGTCATTATCGCTGCAAGGAGAATCTACACTGGTAAATCTGGTATGGATTCACTAAAAATGTACTTTATGTTTTATTGTGGGTTCTATTTAAACCTCATTATCTGTTAGAAAAGTGCAAATGCTGAATAATTCTTCCTACACATATTCATGTAAAAGGGCATCCTTATAAGAACTACTATCCCTACTAGAGTGTTGCCAGACTTTCTGTGGTAATAAGAGTTTATCTTGAAACTATGTCTCCTCTATAGTGGTATGAGAACATGATCGTAAACTGGAATTGTCAAAAATTAAATTGGTATTTTTTCATCTATTTAAGTGACAGATCATGGACTGACATCAATGGAGAGCAGAATAATTGTGGGGAATTTTTGTTGTAATTTGGTGAAGGGTGAGGGCTGACGTGTAAATTGTCCACCTTTGTTGGTGTAGTGATGATGTTGCTTGGACAGAGGTGTGGAGAGTTATTTTGTTTATTTGAGTGACACTTATGAAGATTGCAGATTGTGTGATGAATGTATATTTTAATGATTATGATAATTTAATGAAAACAATAAAAGAAGGTATCTTACATTCTTAGCATTATGTAATTAGAAGTCAGATCCTGTAAGATATTCAGACACCTCATTCTTAGTGATTTCAGCTTTATGAAGATATCTCAATACTTTTAAAAATACAGACTTACTTCAAGAGGGTAAAAATAAATTGTTGCAAAGGCTAGATTGCTAGATTGCACTTTTCAATAATCTCTTTTACTACAGTTTGTATTTAATCTGTTTTGTATTATTACTCCTTATGTTGCTTCTGGGTTTGTTTTTTTCTTAAGTTAGCTGCTGCACTAGGTGTCTCTCTCTCTCTCTGCTAATCATTGTTTTGGGGAAGGTACATAAAATTTCCTTTTTCTTTGCAGTGTGCAAAGAAGTACAGCTTAAGAACTGTACAGTTACTCTCTGTGTACTTGGTTACTGCTTCATTTTGAGGGATGTTGAGTACACCTGTCACCCATTCAGCTGCTGAGGGAAGGAATGATCATTGCAGCAGTTAAAGGCTGATCTGTTCCCTTGCCAGCAAGAGGGGAATTTGAAGCAGTCAGAGTTATCAGAGGTTCTCCTCAAATCTGCCTTCTGAAGGGGAATCTCTAGCAGTGCAAGAATGGCAAAAATGGCAGTGGTATAAATCCAGTTTGAACTTTCAGCTTCCATGTAGGGCTAAATTTGGGGTTGCAGGGTGTCTTAAGCAAAAGTTTGAGAAAGAAATACAGAGCATTCTGTCACTGCTCCCTCCAAAGGCTGAGAAAAATCTGCAGTAAACCTCTGGTTAAAAATGCAAACCTGGACTTTAACTTCAAAAGTTTGATCATGTACAGCCTTGTAAATACCCGATGTGCTGTTTTCCTTTGTGCAGGTATCTAAGCCAGACTGTATCAGAAGAGACGATGTTAGCAGCCAACCCTCAAAACAGGGAGAAATTAACCATACTAAAACAAGCTCTAGGTGCTCTGGGATTCAATAGTCTGGTAAGTTACATGTCCTTATGTTATTTGTGGCTAAAATAATCATATTAGTTGAAAGAAGGACATAAGTAACCCTCAGAGATAACCTTTTGTGGGGAAAAGAGGTGTCTTTCTTTTTTTTTTTTTTTTTTTTTTTTTTTTTTTTTTTTTTTTTTTTTTTTTTTTTCTTTTTTTTTCTTTTTTTTTTTTTTTCCCTGTTAGTTAAGACCTTGAAACAAATACAGCACTAGTTCACTCCAGGGAAATGACTGTAATCACTTTTAATTAGACACAGAACCAACAATGTAAATCTTTTTCATTCTTAAAGATTCACAAAACAGCTTCAAGGTATAATACTCTGAACAATTAAATTACATAGATAAAAAGAAGCAATCAAATCCCATATGACACCTCATAAAAGCCATGGAAATTTTTTCCTCTTCCTGATTATCTCCCCATCCTTTTTAATTTTGTGAAACACACATATGCTAACAGCACCTGAAAAGAAGTAAATACCTATTTAGGCAAGGAAAATTAGAGCCAGGTAACTTGAAAGAGCTGACTTAATTCCCCAAAAGTAACAAGATGATAGGCCTGCTGTTTGTCTTTAATCCTATGAAACTAATGAAGAGGATCATTTTGAAAATTAATCAAGAAGAGGTTCTGGAGGACAGAGGTGTGACAGAAATCAGAAGAAATAGAAGGATGAATATAAGAGCTCATGTAAATTGAGTATCCTTTCAGGATACTACAGTGCTTAACAAACTCCCCATATGTCTTACCTATGTAAGAGCACACTGTATCTGGAACACTTCTGCAAAAGAAATACATAAGCAACAGTAGTTTTAGAGGAGGTAAGAACTTACCCTTGAACAATATCATTAGAAAAAAGGGGACAAAAAGTTAATGTAACTCTAAGTTAAAACATCATCAAAAATGACAGATGGGGAGCGTTTGTACTAAAAAAGGATCAAGGGCTATCAGCAAAAAATCTATAAATCTGCTGATGCTGTTATTTTGTGGGAGATAGACTTCTGTGGAGGTAGTGGTACATCATGGAGCTGTTTGGCACTCCCTAGTTAAGGGAGTAAAAAACTTCATCATTCAATGTAATGAAGAGTAGGGTTTATTTTTGTCGCGGTGAGGGAAGAGCGGGCACACTCAATATGAGTTGCAGGCAAACTTCAGTTTATTGATCAGAGTATACCATATTTATGCACAGCGATTAATTAACTCATACATATTCTGTAAGCTACTTATTCTATTGGTTATATGCTAAATGTCGACTCCTACTTCCTCATTCTAGTTGATGTACATCTACATTTTGCTAACTACAATTATCTTGTTATCACACACCTGCTACAGCTAAGGTCGCTCTGACCCTGCTACATTTTAGATTAAATGAATTCGGGACTTTCCAAAATCTTCTTCAATTAATTGTGTTACGTCCACCTGTCCTTTGTTTGCTAACCAAGTCTCTATATATTTTCATTAAAGTTCATGAGTCCAAACAAAATTGAACAAACTGTTTATATTTGACAATATTATTCATTGCTCTTAGTAGCTCATGTTCTGTACAATTAGATTTCAATAGCAGAAGGTACAGACACTTCTGGATTTAGCCCAGTGTTCAGTTTCATGGATCTCCCTTGCTCTTTTGTTAATGTTTCTGTTCTGTTAGGAAGGGGTTCAGCCAATAAGTAAACAATTGAGTACTAAATGAATCATAATTTATACACCTGCAGTAACTGTCTGAGAATGCTTCATATACAGTATTCTTTTGAGTCCAGTACTTCATTCAGAATTCTGGAAAAGAAGTTACCTCTCAGAAAGTGTCAGCATCTTGAAGGCTGGTCTGTATTTAGGTAGCATTAGAATAATATTTAGGGGGCAAGAAATCTGTGAAACTCTCAAGTACTGCAGGCTGATCTGTGTTGAATATTAGAAGGCAATGTGTAGATAAAATGCATTCCTAAAATTTCTACCCATTACTTCTGAGGTACATGGAGAGGCTTGTATGTATCATTCCTTGACTACCTAGCCACATTTAATGATAGAGTAGATAATCTTTTTGAAGAACTACATAAAAATTCCTTAGCAGTCATTAATGATATCTTCCAAAGTATGTTAATGTTTATTAAAAACAGTTACTGTTTTAAAGGTGGGGGGACATGCATCTTACACAGTGAAAATGTGTTTGAAAATCTGGAATGTGATATATACCTGAAACCTTACCAAAATCACCAGAATCAGAAACTATCCCAGCCCACTGCCATTCAGTGCTGCACAGTCATTCCCAAACCAGTTCTCAATGAGTTAACCTACAAGCAAGGAGTGTGCAGTGCTACTGTTCCATTTCATCTTGCCTGAGACACCATCCCAGAAGCAGAGTGTAGCACCCTAGTTTGAGTGTTGCATTAGCTTCTTCTATTTTAAGAGTTGTCTTGTTCAGACTTTTCTCTCTATATATTGGATTTTTTTCAATCTTCAGCTTTGGTACTGTGTAATACTAAAATACACTATGCCCTATTGACATCTCTGTCATACAGTAAGAGGTTCTGGTCCTAAAGTGTCGTTTAGAGAAGCAAACTTGCTTAAACAGCACTAGAAGAGTCATAGCCTATTCCAGAAAGACTGTAAGCTGTTCTAATGCCCTTTGATGACTGGCATATTTCCCAGGGAAAGGAACATACGGAAAAGAAGAAAACTTGGGGAAAAAAAGGATGTATTCACTAAGTATTTCATTAATAGGGTATTTATCTGCAAATTCTGATAAGTGAAATTTCTCACTGTCACTTCTGCAGTTTCACCAGAATCAGGTTCTAAATATTATTTTTCAAAAACATTTCAAGAGTTATCAATTAACTTTGCTTTACATAATGCCATGTAATGTTGTATTGGATATCAAGTTTCTTATTTTACCATTTTAAGAAGCATCACTGTTATAAAACTAACCTTAAAAAAAACAAACCACACAATGCTTTCCATATTTTAGGATTTAAGGTTCATATTCCATTGATCATATTTTTCCTTGAATTTAAAAATATTTAAAATATAATTAATCAACCAAAACAATTGAAGAAAGTTAGTTTTCTTCTTGCTGTGATAAAAATGAGGCCAGGAAAAAACTGCCCCTAAAGATAACTGCTTCACAGTCTGAGACATCACAGAAAAGTATGCAGTCCTGGAGGGAAAGTATGAGGTTAAGGAAAGTTGCTTTTGTTTCTTTCAGACTTTAATTACAGCTTTTAATTCCAGGAACCTATAGGGCTAGACACTGTGAATTCAGTTGGTTGAGACAAAAAAAACCTTGCTGGTCCCAGATATAGAAATTGTCTCAATGGAAATTCTCCATGGACAAAATATGTTTAATTTCTTGTAGAAACAATACATTCATTAAAGATATTTCAATATTTCTTTCACATTCAGAAAAATTTTCTTAACCTAGCGGTTAATGTGACTTATATTAAAGCAAAGGAAATAAAAAGTAAATTTTTTGGTTCATATCCTAGCTAGGTTACAGTTTGATTTCAAATTTCCTGTTGATAATTCACATGTGAGTGCTTTCCAACTTAGCAAATTCTGACGATACAAACTAACAGAATTTGTATTTTTATAAAGCATTGCCTTTCACCGCTGTGTCCAACAGATCTTCTCTTTATCTTTAATTCTGAAAAAAACGTATGCAGGAGGTGGAGAACCTGTTTGTGATTCTGTCAGCAATTCTGCATGTTGGAGACATTCGCTTCACGGCTCTGACAGATGCTGAGACAGCGTTCGTGTCTGACCTGCAGCTACTGGAGCAAGGTCAGTAGGACACGGCCTTGGAGCTCCGCCTGCTTGCTCCCGCAGCAGGGAAGTTGCGCTCTCCCACCGACAGATGGAAACACAATTCCAGGGAGACAAAAAAAAAATGACTTCTGAAAATTCATAAGTTACTGTGGGAAGACAGTATCCAATTGACTTGGATGTTTTATATATTGCAGATTTTTATGGGATATAAAATAAAATATGAAATAAAATGCCAGTATTGCAGATTAGCTAATTAAATGTCGTATTTAATGCTATTGTTTGCCAAAAGAAATTGTGCAGTGCACTTTGTGCAGCCTTGTTTTGAAATGCTTTTGCACTGCTTGTCAACAGCTGAACAATTGGCCTTGAATTGAATTCTTTATATTCAAAATCTATGTCTTAAAAGGGTCTCTTGTTTTTGTGCTTTGAGGTTTGCTCTCTTGGTCACTAACAAATCTCCTCCAAGTGGCTTATGGATACAGAATGTCAATAAGTAGCATACCTTCACTCTAATACCACAGAGAGTCTGCCAAACCCTGGGGAAAGTCCTGAGTAATCTTTGAAGGGGAAAAAAAGCTGTAATGTAATATACAGATTCATTCAAACTTCACAAAGTACTGATTATAGTAATCCTATTTTATGTGTTTGTTAATTTTGATTACTCCTGTGACAGCACCCTTTTCTTTGATGTTTGGATTCTTTCACTATTCAAAAGGAAATGTACAGAAGAAAATCTGTTGTAAAAAATTAAATGTTAAGTATAAATAGATCAGCCTTTCTTTACATTTTCTTTTCCTTTCAGTGGCAGGGATGCTGCAGGTTTCACCAGATGAGCTTGCTTCAGCCCTAACAACTGATGTTCAATATTTTAAAGGTAATCTTTTCCAAGCTTGCATTCTCATAGGTGAGACCTAGTGGTATTTTGAGCCTTCTGATTAAAAAAATAAATTAAAAGCTCTTGATCTTTGTTTCTTATTTCTTGCATGGTACTGTAAATATTGCCTCTGAGAAATATGTAGGCTTATCTGCCATACAGTACTGGGCCACCAAATTAGAAATGCCTTTGTAATAAGGAACAAAGCAGTTTCACACTGTGATGGAAATGGGCTCCTAACTTGATTAATATTACCAAAGTGTACCAAGATAACAGGTTATATATTAATAGAGAATATTAGTAGGAACTCTAATCAACAGGATTGTCTTGGGAAAAAAAAAATTTAAAAAAACAGTAAAATATTAGTTCTGTGTAGTACTCATACACATTTCTTTTGAACAAAGTATAAAGGCATGTATTTCCAAACTTAAGACCTCCTGAGTGTTGACAGTCTTCTCATCTTGCACTGGAGGCTTCAGAAAAAAAGCTTACACCATGTAAATGTTTGGCAAAGGAGAAGTAACTGTAGCTAAATTTACTGTAACTAAAATTACTTAAGGCGAAGTTTAGAGCACACTTACATCTCCATTTTCTCCTTTTTCTCTTAGGAGACACGATTGTTCGGAGACACACCATAGAGATTGCAGATTTTTACCGGGATCTCTTGGCAAAATCTCTATATGGTCGTTTATTTAGCTTTTTAGTCAACAAAATCAACTGCTACCTTCAAAATCAAGATGAGAATGACAGGTAGGAGTGCCATTGGAAACTACTAGGTATTCCATTATCTGTTCCAATTAAGAACCATAACAGAAACATGATTCCATTAAATGGTGGGATTTAATGCACACTGATAAAGCTTTAAAGAATTTTATAGTAGCATGACAGTGATAGTTGGATCTTTAAAACACCGTCCATTCCTTCTAGTTGTTTCTCTTGCAACGTATTTCTTTATTTATTTGCTTATACAGGGGGCTATGGTGCTTCATGCAGTAATCTGGATTGGTGGTTACAATTAATAGTGTTTTAGGACTTGACTGTACAGAATAAGCTAAGTCTTTCAACATGGAAAATGCTGCTTGATGCTTTTTTAATGCAGAACATACTTGTTCTTTCTTCCCAAAACAGTGACCTTAGCACAGGGTATCAAAACCAGGATTTTATTCAAATGTCTTCAAATTAATATTTAAACTTAACTGATTTAAATGTTCTAAGAATGTTCTCTAGGTTGGCATCTTCTAAATTTGATGCTGTTGCTATCCAGCATGGTTTCTTGGAAAAATGAATGCTAATTAATGTGCATCAGTGGAGCAGTCAAGAAACAAATTAAAGGAACAACAAAAAAAAATGAAATCTCAGTAGAATCAAAGTAACAAACTAAGACAGTAGACCTAATTAAATGAACATATACATGTGACTTAATCAAAGTTCAATGGCTCATATGCTCAGCTGAGCTTTCTTATAAACATGAAATACAAGTGACTTGGAATTATTGGTAAATGGTAATCCACTAATGACAGATGTGGAACTTTGATAAGTATGTTTTCTTTATATCATATCTATGTGGCTGCATAGGACAAGTCTTTACAAGGTGCTCTCTTGTAGAGTTTGAGGACTTCACAATCTTATTTTTATTCCTATTCATAGACCAATTAGTGACAAATCTCTTCTCTTCTTGGGGTTAGCTAAGAGAAAAAAGTTCCATGCTGGAGTAACTCAGTTTTCTGCACCTAAAATCTGTCTGTCATTATAAACACACCACCACAGTGTCTCACTTCCTGCTGAAGGCAAACAGAAGTAACATGGAATGATTTTACTTGTCTGTTTGTGACACTAAGCTAGAGCAATTTTCCAATCCAATTTAACATAGTCTGTATATAATAAGGAAGGCCAGTAGCATGAGGTCACAATTCTTCCTCATTCATTCCTGGGATTTATGGAACAGAGGCTTAGCTCAGTGCATGTCTGTGATAGACAACAATCCAGCTCAGGCATTTCTACTTACAGTGAGCTTTTTTGTAGTTATTGTTAAGAAAGAAATTTAGAATTGATATATTAAAAATCTATTAAAATAATTTGAAATAATTTTTCAGTGTGTAATTTTACAATTTGATATTTTACATTCTTTCAGAATAGGCTACTGGGTGCTTCTGTTGTTAATATATACCTATAATTTTTAGTTATCATAGCATCTTCAAATAATGAAAGTCAAAGTTGTTTGTATATTGTCTATCTTGTAGTCTCTTTTTAGTGCAAACACTAGGTAGAAAACCTGAACTCTACGTTGTGAAAATATTTCTCAGTGAAACTATTTCTGTGAGGTAACTTGAAGACTGTGTGTCGTTGTAAGTCCCAGCTAAAACAGGACAGCTGTTTGATGTATCAGAAATGTGGAATTTGCAACAGTTAACTCTGGCCTATTCCTCCATATTATACCTACGCTTGAAAAGGGGCAATTCCTCACTTAGGCTGGTTATAGAAAGCTAACCAGCTCAGGATTAATTGGCAGTACTGACAAGATACACTAAGTTTTATCAGGCCAAAACCACCTTCATTCCCTTTCCAAATCTAAAGCTAAGTATTTTATTTTAAGTGGAAATAAGGTTGATCATCCTTAACTGATTTTTCAACCTCAGTTGGAGTAGCCCTCATACAGTGGTTTTTTGTTTGTTTTCTTGTGGGGGTTTTTTGTGGGTTTTTGTTTTTGTTTGGTTGGTTGGTTGGTTTGGTTTTTTTGTGTTTTGTTTTGTTTGGGGTTTTTGGTTTTGTTTTGTTGTTTTTTTTTTTTTTTGTACAACCTAATCATATTGTTTAAATGGGAGGAGTAAATCAAGGTATAGAATAGTTCTAGATGGAAGGATGACTGCAATGAATTTGTGATTAGTGGGTCAGACTTCAAGTACATCTGAGTAACTATCAGTTAGAAGCATTGTATCTCCAGTTTGGTGCGGTTTTAGTAAACCTCTGCTGAAAGATCCACCAAAAACATTAACTTATGTGACTATAAGTCTGATACATTTCAGGCCACACTTAATTTCCCTGACAGAATTACACTTATCAGTGAGCCTTAATCAGAAACCTGGAATAAACCTCGATTCTCTTGTTCTGTTGTGAGGCAGCTTAGCTGTACTTCCATCACACTTCAGTGAGAATTTATGAAGCAATAAAATTAGATTTCTTGGCTTACTAACTCTAAGGGAAGCATTTCTTCTTGGCATTTTTGAGGAAACTGGTTATTCATGGTGGAAATACTATTATGGTGGAAATACTTGATTTTGGTCTTTAATATGGATTTATACGTACTAAGAAAAAGCAGGTGACAGTTGCTTGTCAGATTGACAGATTTTAGACAAAATAAAAGGAATGATTATCATTAGATCTAAGCAAAGGGAAGATGGTTCTGTGAAAAGCTGCAAAGAACAAGCTCTAAAGGTATTAAGTACAGAGAATAAAATGTGTTTCCAGAATCCTGCAAATTCATTACTTTGGAATACAACTCCATAGGTATAAAGCAAGAATTTTAATGATGGTATTAAGATAATACACCTTTAGAAATATTGTTCTCTTTCATAAAAGCTTATAATTTTGTCTAGTTTTCACTAAATTATAACCCTACATGTTAGTTTAGACTAGTTGCAAGATCTGAAATTTGTTACTTAATTCATTCTGATATTATTTAAAAAAAAATCAACTGTGGAGAAGCTATTTTGCCATAATTGGCCCCTAGAGTGGGATTAGAAGAAAGCTATTAACATTTCTCACAGGTGTTTATAATTATATTTTTTTAATTATTGATATTTATCTTCACTCATCTATATAATGGTTTCCTATTCTACTGATTTCATTATTATCAAAATGGTCTCAGTGAGTTTTACTTCTATTTAGATAAGTATGTTGATTTTCAGTTTTGCAGATTCATTGTTTCCTTAATGTGGCATTTCGATGTAATTGATTGCACGTTGGCAAAGTTGGATCTGGTGATCCAAATGAGTAATGAAATGACCTAAGGTAATGTTTTAACAATTCTTGACTCATTCTGCAAGAGGGCTTTTTCTTTATGTAGATTTAAGTATGTCTGTGAATTCTTGTGAAATATTGTTTTTCATTTCTCATGGAAGACAAGCTAATTAGGTATATTTGCCTGAGAAAATCTTGATACTGTGTTCCCTGCCTGTTAGTAAGTTGGAGGCATGTTGTTTTTATCAGCTAGTTAGAAAATATTTTCTCTGTTTATAGATAAAACCTGATAAAAAGCTCATAAATATTTTGTAGATAAAGCCTGGCTGAACAGCAGGTCCCAGAGGGCCTGTGTCTAGCTGGAGGGCTCTCACTAGCAGTCACCCTCAAGGTCCATTACTGGCCCAGTATTGTTCACCTTACTGATACATGACCTGGATGATGGGACAGATGTCTCTTCAGCAGGTTCACTGAGGGCACAAAGCTGTGAGGTGTGGCTGATACCCCAGAGGGCTGTGTAGCCCTTCAGGAGGAACTCAACAGGGTGGAGAGATGGGTAGGGAAGAAATGCCTGAAATTCAGCAAAGGCAAGGGCAGGATCCTGCAACTGCAGGGGAAGAACAATTCCCTGCACCAGTACAGGGTGGGGGCTGATCTGCTGGAAAGCAGCTCTGTGGAGAAGGACCTGGATTTCCTGTGGACAAACTATCCATGAGCCAGCAGTGTGTCCTTGTGGCCAAGTGGGCTGATGGTGTCCTGGGGTGCATTAGGAAGAGCATTGCCAGCAGGTTCAGGAGGTGATCCTGCCCCTCTGCTCAGCCCTGGTGAGGCCGCATCTGGAGTTTCCTGTCCAACTCTGGGCTCCTCAGAAGAGAGACATGGAGCTCCTAGAGCAGGTCCAGTGGAGGGCTACAGAGATGATTGAGGGACAGGATCATCTCTCTTATGAGGAAAATGTGAGAGAGTTGGGCCTGTTTAGTCTCAGGAAGACACAGCTGAGAGGGGAACCTCATCTCAGTCTATAAAAATCTAAAGGGAGGGTGTCAAGAAGGTGGAGCCAGGCTCTGCTCAGTGGTGCCAAGCCATATTACAAGAGGCAACAAGCAGAAGCAGATATTCCACCTGAACATTTAGTGGGTGGCCATGCACTGGAACAGGCTGTCCAGAGAGACTGTGGAATCTCCTTCACTGGAGATACTCAAAAGCCATCTGAATGCAATTCTGTGCCATGTGCTCTGATATGACCCTGCTTGAACAGCAAGGTTGGACCAGATGACCCACTATGGTCACTTCCAACCTGACCAATTCTGAGATTCCTATGAGACAGTGTTACAGACAAACAAAGAAAGCTGTCATTCAGTCATGCTTTCTTTTTGTATCACCAGGTCAGCCATAAATTTCTGTTGCACATAGAGCTTACAGAATATTTCTAAAGAGGTCATTTCTGAAAGCTTTTATACTCTGACTATATACTCATACCCATGAAAATTCAAATAGTGCCAAAGAGTAGCAGTAGGAACACTTATTTGGGCTAAGGAAGGATCTCAGGTGTCCCATTTACAAAATTCTTAGTACATTATGTGATTTATGGAACAAGATATTCTGGAATAGAAATCTTTGCAGCCTCAGGAAAAAAAAAAAAAGCCAGAAAAAAGCCCCTAAAACATTTATTCCTTTTCAGAACCTGAACCCACGGCATAATGAGAATTGTTTCTATATGTGGAGGAAGGGAAATCTTTAAAACAGACAAACAGTACAAAATACCTAATATAATCTGGTGTATAATGTCGTAATTTGAAAACTGCTTAATTCTGGATAATTTCTAGTGTTTCATTTAACAAGATAATGCAAATTTTTAAAGCACAGAACAAATTTTAATTGAAAGAGCTGGGGAAGAGTATGTACTACTAATAAAAGAGCTAGTGATCTTGAGTCCATTAGCAAATATACTTCTCTCCTGCCATAACTGTCATGCCTCTCAAAAAAAAAGTTTGTCAGATGTGGAGCCAGTGCTTCTTTCTGATGTGTCCAGCCACCATCTCTATATGTACCACTCACACCCGGGTGAGGTAACACTAAGAGGAAAAATTACAGTCGTTGAGCAAGATACCTGAGAGACATGGCAATGACACCAAATCTCAGCAGAAATCTCAGACTATTGAAAACTTTCCCTCAAAAGTTTCAGAAATTAATTTTCTTTAGTAATTCTTTGAGATGAAGAACAACATATCCAACTGGAATTATGCAGCCTATTCCCTTCAAGAACTGTGTTTGTGACAACAGGTATAATCTGTTCCCCTGGGAAAAAAAAAAGGGCTTCTTAATTAGGATTCTGAAGGACTTCATTTGAAGGCTAGGCTATATACTTCATCTAATCAGAGAAATATTTCCTCATTATTCAGTATCACTTCCAGTTTGTCCAGACATAAGCCTTCCTCATTACTGGCAGAAGTTGGAGGAAGCACAAGAACTGTTGTGTCTTGGGCAGATGAAAAGGCACATGAGATCACCTTCCCACAAGAGATTCCTCTCACTGCTTTATGCTGGCAGATTGCATAAAATAACAAAAGGAATGGACCCTATGGATTTTGGAGCTAAGAACCATCTGCAATGGAATAAAAGTGAAGAAATAACATTCTGTAGGTTTGTCCAAAGCATGGGTCAGATGTATTGTAAAGGGAGTTCTGTTCACTTTGCCAGAAATGGCAAATGGTTTGAGAACATCTCTTGATGAATGCAAGATGTCTGCCAAGGTGGTAGATTATCAGACAGGATGTCTTCTCTATGTGAATTGTTTTTAGGAGTTGCCAGGAATTTTTATCTAGTTTTTTTATAATACAATTGTTAGGCGTACAAGATCAAAAAGGTATTTCTAGAGTATAAGGATATATTTACAGGAAATAGGAGGAAAAAAAGGCAAAGCTGAAGACATTGTAAAATTTTGTAAACTGAAAGGCTGTTTCATGTATCAGGAAACCAAAATAAGTTATAGTGAACATCCTTGCTTTTTTTGAAGTATTCACACTTGTGTGCTGGTATAACAAAGTTCTTCAAACACCAGAAAATTCTTTTTTTTTCTACTTTGTATTCTGAGAAATTTTTTAAAACTTGAAATCAAAGCCTCAGTCCCCATTAAAACTATAGATCTTTTAGTTATACATAGTAAATATTAAATATCTGAAACATAATAAAGAAATGTGTCAGTGATGATTAGTAACCATAAAATAAGAAAATAAAGAAATCTCTCAGAACAAAAAGTTTCTTTTTTAATATTTGTTCTTTTAGACCCTTTCATTTGTTAACATGGAATTTTTCTTGCTTTATGTTGCCTTGGGAATCTCTGCTATGATTATTTAAGGAAAGTAATTTTGCTGGAATTAATATGATTGACAGTTAGCCAGTAAAGACATATATGGACACTCCTTCTGGCAAGAAAAGTCATATGAAAAAGAGAAAGACAAGAAGAAAGAGTAAAAGAACAAAGTAATTTGCAATCACATACAAAACATTTCTTTTAATTTGGATGTTATTTAGTTTTCAAAATCTGAGCAATAATTTAATACAAAAAATACTATTATTGTTTTAGAGATTTTGCACATAAATAGCACAATGCAATAGTAAAATGCCACTGTTGTAGAGGATACAGAGCTTAGTGCTATAATACTTGCCCCGCAGGCAAGATATTAATTATGTAAAACCTCCAGCTCTTTTAATGTGGTGTGTGCATTCCCTAATAATGCTGGACCAAAATTATCAAGAGGAGTTCACAAAAACACTGAGTCTACATTATTTTTTTCTCAACAAATACAGCTCTAGTATGTTTGCAAACCAATATATTTGTCAAAAATATCACAGTTTTGATCAGGAATGTTATTTGAAGTGGGAAGTAAGCTGGCTGCTAAGGGTTTTACCCAGAGTTTTGGAAGCTAGGTTCCTGTTTTGCCTGCCTTTTAATAATTCATTAAGTCAGTTTGTATTGGTCTTTTTCCTAATGCAAATGCTTATATATTCCTTAAGGGGAAGTAAGAGAGACTAATTTGACAAAATAACAGTCATGGACTCAACTGGGATGTACACAATCCAGTCTCAAATTATTAATTGAATCAGACAGAGAAGGGATAAGTTGTTCTATCTGTATTAAGTAGTTCTTAAAAATGATGAAATATAATGCAATATTTCAGCTGTTGTACAATGTTACACAGCAGTTCATGTTTTGCCTTCCTATTATAAGGAAGGGAAAAAAGAGAAAGAAAAGAAAAGAGAAGAAAAGAAAAGAGAAGAAAAGAAAAGAGAAGAAAAGAAAAGAAAAGAAGAAAAGAAAAGGGAAAACCTATTAAGTATCCTGAAATTTCAAGCTTCTCTTTTATTTTAAAACCTTAAAATAACACAATTTGGATTTTCAATATTTGTTTCTCTGAGGTAGTTTTAATGTTTTTAAACATTTATTTTTTCCTTCTATAAATAGACAGATGTTTTTGAAAACTTGTTCTGACAAGGAATGTACACCACCCCCTGTCTCTGATCAGGAGCAGTTGTGAAGGAGACTTACATTTGAAAATGCAATTTAAATTGTATTCATTGTTAGAGATAGAGGTGGTGATATAGCTTTATGCTTTTGCTTGTAGACATTCCCTTGGAGGCTAATCGACCTCCCGATAACCTCCCCTGCCCAACAAAGCCATTCTGGACTAGATTTATTATGTAACAATCTGTGTCTGACATTTATGCACTCAGTAGTCCTGTGACAATCAGTACTGCATTGAACTAGTGTGCTTTTGAAATGAAGACAAACTTCTTGGGCATGGTTTCTGAAAAAGATTCTGCTTGCCCCTGAGGATTGTTTTTCCCAGCTTGCTTTGTAGTCTGCATTTTTTTCAAATGATTTTGCTTTGTTTGTTTGCTATATAGGAATTTACTTTGAGGGCTGGATTCTTGTCTAATGACATGGTAGGGGTTACAATGACTGCAATGCAACTATATTCATGTACTTCAATATTGGTTCACCTTTTTCACCTTTACATCTATAGCCTGATATGCACAGAGATTTAGACATAGAGGAAACTTAGAATATGGAGAAAGACAAACATGGAAGTATCTCAGAACCAGCAGCCAGCAATATTATTGTTGCAACAGAACATTGCAAAATATTAATTTTGCTTACTGCAGTGAATTTAATTTATTTTCCAGATCAGGCTCACAATGATTCATTCCCAAGTACAGAATGGTAACACCTCTGTCCTTTTCCCATTTCTTCAGCCCAAATTCTAGGTGACTCCTCTACCCTGATCTTTCTACTCCTTCCACCTGGCCACAATAAAATCACTTCCCTGAATGCATGCAGTGACACATGACAAATTAGATGCAACATCAACAACTACTTTTTTATTTATACAGAGAAGAAACATCTGCCTTCTTCAGGACTAACCCCTGACTGTTCTTTCTCCTGGGGCACGTAACCTCTTGGGCAGCCTGAGCCCAGAAATTCTACTTGATGCTGACATGGAGAGGACTTGTGCTTAACAGGTTTCCCTTGAAGCACATTCTCTAGAAGCAATTCTGGCTACCAAAGAAATATAAACAGGAAAGGGTAACTGAGTGCAACCAGGCATTTTTGAAACTTCCCCGAAATGATTATCCATTATGTCAGAAAATGGGTACTTATATCTTTAGAAACTGGACTTTAGGAAGTTAAGATTTTTTCCTTCTCTTACAAATTTAGTTGATAGCATAGCTGCTAAAGCAATCTTGAACCCTGCTTTTTTATTTCTGGTCTGTAAAATGGGTTGTAAGTAGAATCTTAATTCTGTTCTCTACATAGTCTGCTTGTGTATTTCATCCATGTTTTCAAAATGTGGGCTGCTTTTGTCCTAGAACAGAAATACTTCTGTCAGAAACAACAGATGTATTATTATACTTGCTTGAATTCTTATTATCTGTAATATTTTTTTCTCCCCAGTGACCAGGTGTTTGAAATTGGAGTATTAGATATTTTTGGATTTGAAGAATTTCAAAAGAATACTTTTGAACAGGCAAGTGTGGATGCTTTGCTGAATTTACTCTACCTGTTGTTATTTCTCTAATTAAGCAGTTTTGATCAGAATACAAATATACATGAAGGTGAAAATTTTCTTATAAAGTGTTTTTTACCATTATACCTATATAACTATATGTGTATGAATTATATGCTGGGTTTTGTACAGTTGTTGACAATTTAAAAATTATATATTAACTATCTATTGTGAATTTGAAGAGGGGTAGTAGTGCTCAGTATAGCACTGAAAGACAATCTAAGGGAAATAGTGTTGTTTGTTTTCATGCTTGTGGTATTTATACTTCACATACATCAGTGAGTAGGACAATATACTGAATTGGAGGAAAGATCAAAAGGTCTTCAGATGCCTTGAAGAAGAAAATAAAATTAAAAATCTGCATTGTGCTAAGTGCCTTTACTGGCAGATTCACCTCTGTGTGACATTACAACATGTGACTTTTCAAAAATTTGAATTACATCCATGGATAATAAATTGACAATCATGTCACTTAGTGCTTTAAGATCCTTTTAAATATCAAACTGTTTTAAAGATGTTGGCCTACTTTTAACATTAATCACTGAACACCAGAGCACTGTGAATTATGTATTTCAGAATTATGTATTTCAGAAAGCATTAGTAACTCTACTCAAAGAGGTATTTAAGTTGTTGTTCAGTTGTTCATTCATTCTGCAGTGTAGCAGAAGAAAATCAAAGCATAGAACAAAAACTTCATAGCAAAGAATCAAGAAGGCATTAGTAGCAACAAAGGATTTCTTATTGTTTGAAATTGAGATTTGCCCCTTTGTCCCAGTCAGTCCATTTCTTTATGGCTCAGCTTCTGCCTTCTAGTGCAACAGAAGTCATAGAGCCACATCAGCTGAGCTTGTATAACAAGTTTACATTACTACCCAATTTCTAAATGTTTGAAAGCACAGGATAGGTTACTGTACCTTCAAAAGAGTATGTAAGAAGGCAATAAAAAAAATTCCAGTTTCCCTCTCACAAAATTCTTTTTGTTGTCACAGTTCTACCTTGCTTGAACATTTCCTAGATTAGGGACTATTTATGTGCACCAATATTCCTAGTCATTTAACTCTCATGAATTCCACATTCAGGGGAAAATATGATGTGAAAAATTCAAAACATTGTAACAGACTGAGTATGGGAAATTAAAAAAAAAAACAAAAAACAACTCCATAAGCCTCCCAACTAATAAGTTTAAAGTATTCTATGCAATTTAAATTTTTCTCAAAAGAGAGGGGTTCATCTTGGGACTTACTGGTTATTTTCCTTTGACCCTGTTTTGCATTGTTTTTTGTCATGAAACTCATAAAAGATCTGCAATAGACATCATGAAATACCATGAATTCTCTTTTCTGGGGTAAGTAATTTTCTGCATAATAACTGCAAAGGATAGTTGAAGAGAAAACACACAATTTAAGAAAAATGAGTAAAAAGGAATTTATTTTATTATTTCTGCGCAGCAAACACGATAATTTCAAAGTCATATTTGCATTTCTGTTTTGATTTTTCTAAGTAAATATATTTCAAGAGACACTGTCCCTCCACTTGACTGAATGCATTTTGTTGAATAATATTAAGTAATAATCTGAATTGTTATCTCAGAAGCTCTTTAACTGTGTTCCTGAAAAGACAAAGCAGAAGTGAGAGTTTTTTGCATGAATTCTATAATATAATTAACATACCTGATTCCTGAAGTGGTAGGTTGTAATATCAGTGAAGAGAAGCAGTTTGTATCTCCATATGCTACATACTAATCAAGCAGACTTATGCCAAACAGCCTGAACTTCAAAGCTGGAGCTCTCTAGCAGTCTAGTCTAGTTCAGAGTTCTGCCTGGGCTCATTAACCCTAACAATAAACAGTCTCATTAGCCCAGATAGGGTCCTCATGCAAAACATTGCATCATGTCTGCAAACATGCCCAGTGTCAAGGCCTGTGACTGCAGAATGTTAGCATTAAATGTTAAAACCAGATAGTAGTGAGGCCATAAAAATTATTTTTTAATCACATTTAGATTAGCATATTTTAGAATGTCACTAGAAAAGTAATTGTAGGGAAAATGAACTTTTTTTGCTTTCCAAATCAGTGTATGATAAGGCATTGTTTGTGATAGCTGTTTTCCTGCTTTCTTGGAAAAAAAATTATGACTGTTTTCAATAAAAATTATAACCTCCTGATTTCCCAAAACTGGGGACATTCAAAGTAGCTGTGTGAATCTTCCTGGTTTTATATCAGGCTGGTAGACAGACAGTTTAATATCATAATTAAGAGATCAATAAGATAGTAAATCACATTTTAATAAACTGTGTTTGAAGAGGGTTCAGGCAAAGAGAGATGGATAAACTGGATAGAATAACTTGTTTACTCCAGTTTATGTTTTGGAATGACAAGGCATTAGAGTATCGAAATATCAAAGTCAAATTAAGAATTGGTCTAGGAACAACTCATGAGCAATGCAAAGGAGGACAGTTGTCAAAGAACTAGGAAAGTAAGATGAATTATGCCTACACCAAGAATCTGATAAATTTTGCAGGCAATGTGGCTGACAGCATGTAGAGAGAAAACTTTTATAGACCATTGTAAACAAGAAGGCATTAGAAGTTAAAAATCATTATTAATTAAGTGTTCAGTTTTCCTTGTACTTGGTGAGTATTGGTAAGCCTTTATTGTATAGAACATGTGTAATATAAGAGCAAAAATGGGACATGTAATTCTAAAATAAAAGTAAATAAGTGTGGAATAAGTGAGGGGAGTTTTGATTTCTGATATGAAATTTAAAAGCTGAAAGGCAGGGAACATTGTTTTTAGAAGCCACAGTCTGAAGGAGTCATTTCTCAATAAAGACTTAAAGCTACTGAATTACCAGGACTCAGTGATTTACTGCTTTTACTGCTCATCAGCTGAGCTATGGTAAATGACTACAGTACACTGATAGCTCACCCTAATAACAATTTACAGTCACTTCCTAGCAGTGATCGTTAGCTTGGGAACAGCATTTTTCTGGAGCAGCTTCATACCTGCTGTGCCAGAAGAGTTTTGTATACAACCACACTGGAACGTGGTCAGAAAAGAGCACAATTTCTCTTTCCTATTCTGCAGAGAAATGGCCTTCATTTTCTGGTCATTTCAGGAAATACAAGTGCTCTACCAAAAATATCAATGTCAGTTTCCACTGTTAATTCAGTGTTTTCTCAGGCTTTCCAATTTGAGAGGGACTGTATTTGTTTAGAGTTTATTCTGCACCCCTTTAAAATTAGATGTTTGCTTCTCTTCTAGTAGAATTTAAAACTAGGTTAGATCTTATTTATGGCTTCTTCACAGCACAACTCCAGATAGTACACTCAAGGGATGCTACAACCATCCTCCTTACAATAGTTTATTTTTTATAACAACTCATGTCCAATGAATATAACAAACAATGAGCACGAAGGATAGTTGCCTTTACCGTTTTCCCCCAGCTGTTTCTACAAAAATTGTATTATAGCAGAAGAGCTAGACATTAGAGCAGTAAGAGTAGCTTTTCTTCCCCCTGTAGAAAGTCAGGTCTTTCTACAGAAATGGAAGTCTGTAGTTGCAGATTAATCACAAAGAACAATGCAATAAAGTTAAATGGACAATGCTAGTAGCCTTTTCTGTGTGATATATAATTCAAATGAGAACATGAAGAAAGTATTTGATTCTTGCTAAATTATGTTTTTAACTCTTGCATGATATTTTATGTCTGTAGGCCTCTTAAATTTTTATTATTCTTTTTATAGGAAATAGAAGTGATTTATCTAAATTAGTGCTGCAGGTCACTGGAGCGGTCAAGTGTCTCTTGACTCCCATTCAAATCCATACCCATTAAAGTACATGCACATTATCTGTGTGATGCAGTATAGCTCTGGGAGAGGCACAACTTCCACGGCAGCTTCCATGGCAGCACATCTCCTGTAACAGGAGCCAGCTGGCTCTGAGAGCAGAGAGCATTGCCTGCCCCACTCAGGACTCTACTTCAGCCATTATGTGAAGCAGAAGCTGTCATAGAACCCTGCTGTGTTGGAATTTTTCACCTGTGTTTATTATTAGGTTTGGTAGATTTTATCTTCTCAGCACGTTATCTCTATGGTTAACTCTGCTGTCACTACATTTTTGTCATAATATTTCTTAGCCAAAACAACCATAACACATTATTTTACATTAAATTGCGCTGTCTCAGCCATTAGACTACTTCTAGCTGTCCAAATGTAAGGTCATGTTGCCTACTTTGAAGATGGATGGATATGGATAGAAAAGTTACATGATGTAACTCTTCTACAGTCATTGCAGTCTCAGTGGCAGTAGGTAGGAGGTCACACACAGGTTTTTACATTTGGACAGTCTGAAAGAGCATTTCAAGATTTTGTTTTACACAGAGGAAATCAACCTTCTTTGGTTTTGCCTGTGCAGAGCATAGATATAGGGCCCTGTGTTCCTCTGTGGAATAGGCAGCTGCTGGTGCACACTGAGCTCTCTTACTAGGTAGGGACTCAATGCAGAACCTTCCACTGCAGTTCCCAGTGCTGGAGTATTCCTTACTCCCCACAGGAAGATGGAAAGTGCTTACCATATTAATTCAGTCTTTAACAAGGAAATATGACATGGTATTTCTAAGTCAGAGTTTTTCTAGCCTCCATGCACAGGAAGGCTTTAACAACCTTGTTGTGGAGCAGCAAGAACCAGCTGACCCTTGGCACCAGGGAGCCAGGCAACAGGAGGACCCAGGGGATGGCCATGCCCTCCCTGATGGGCAGCATCCCTGCAGTATGGTGGACAGAGCCAGGGCCAGTGACAGTGCCCATCAGGAGCCCTGACATGGCAAGCAGCCAGACAGGGCTGAGACCCTTCACAGGCACTTGGAGAAAGAGATGGAAGCTGGCTCTGCCATGGCATCACCTGGGACTGGCCCCATCAGCAAGGAGTAGGTTGGGACCCCAGGAAAAACTGAGCAGGGCTGTAAAATCCTATTCCCTTCCTCAGGGGCCTAGAGATCCTGTGTTTTACTTTCTTCCTCCATCCAGTTCCTCAGAATCTTACATTCTTTATGGCCTCTGTCAGTGTATACTCTCAGGGTATACTCCTCCCTCTCCCCTCTTAGTCTCTTTGATCTTCTTCCCAGTGCACACATTTCTTTCCTTTTATGCAGGGTACTATTATCTGTCCATTGTTCCAATCAGCCACTGGAAAACCAGTGTTACTTGGCTTTACATCTGTCTTACCATGTACCTGACATTAAAATAATTCTTAAAAATTCTTTTCACAGTAGACATTTTGTAGCCAAAAATATTTTTTTTTTCTCAAATTGAGATTCCCAGTTCAATTGAGTTTGTGATTGATTTGTGAAATACTGCATCACAAAATTTAATTGACATCTTACTTTTCCACAGTAGCACCCTTTTTTATCCCATAGTACTTAGTTTCTGGCCATCATTATGAGTGAAAAAATAATTTAGAACTATTTCAGTTTTAGAACAATTCCAAACTCTTTCAAGGAAAGATTATTGTTACCATGTTGTTGTTGTTTTTGTTAGCTTGTTTGTTTAATACTTTCATATGTACAAAAACCAGTGGGGGACTATTCCACTTTGTATTGAAATTGTCCCTTTTTTGAGGCACGTTTCAGACTTTCCTTAGAAGGCTTCTCAAGTGACAGCTACCTATAGCAAAGTTTTAATATAGCACCAGCCTCTCTTTTATGTTACTTGAGGAACACAGATCAGGTAATGGCAACTGATCCCAGAGGTGACATGGAGTCCCATTGAATTAAAGATCTTCTGACAGAAGTAGGAGGACTATGTCTGAATTTGTGTTGGAGCTGCATGGAGAACAAGAAATCTGTATTAGATCCTATTAGCCCCAAAATACAAAGGAAAAAAATATAATGGTTCTGGTTTTGTTATCAATTCCTTAGAAATATTCTGATGGGTACTATACATAAAGAAAAGGATGTTGAAATGTTTGGGTAGCAGATACAAAGGGGAACAGCATTTAAGATACTTCTGAAAATAAATAAGTGTCAAACTTAAGTTTAAAAATATTTTCTGAGTCCAGCCTCAGAAAAAAGATGATTCTGTTTCACTATCTTAGAAATTACATTTTTGAGAAATGCTAGGGCACTTCCTTGCAGGTTAAATTTGACACTATGACTTCTTCATCTCCACCCATAAATTAGGGCATGATAGATGTGTTGAAATGGCAGATGTAAGCTTTACTCCATGCCCTGAATACACATTCCTTGGGAGAGTTAATCCTTCTGCATGACCAAAGGATGTAAATGAGCTTTCTAAAGGGTCTTTGCATCCATCTTTCCCTCACTGATTGACAGTCACCAAGTTTACTTTCCACAAATTTCCTTCTTTGATAGTGCCTTTTTCAAGTAGGCATAAGTGCCTTAAAATTGAATAGAGTGAAGAGCAGGAAAATTTCATTAGTCATGGGCACTTTTCTGTCTCCAGAGCACAGTACAATTTTGGTATTCTACCTGAATTTTAATTTGGAATGTACTTGGTGATACTAACTGGTCAAATGTGGTAAAAGAAGAGAGATCAAGCTGACACTGTCTAATGTGATGAATACTTACTGTTTTTACCAAATGCCACTATAATCTACAATTTGGATGGTGCTGCAAGTTAAGGTTTCTTATTTGTTTGTTTGGGGTTTTTTTTGGTTTTCTTTTAATACTTAAACAAGTTTTTTTTTTTCTAATAATATTCTAAAAGGACTTCTTAGAGAAGGTGGACAAATATATGTTTTATGTATTTTCATTGGGACATGGTAATGAGTTAATGTAAAAAAGATTGGTAGAAAGAGAAACACTTAGAAGACATAACATGGAGCCCATGAGATGCATATTAAGAACAGTTTAACAATGTTTAATGACAAAAAGTACCATAGGTAATATTGAGTAATACTGCTCGATAAAGCAAGTATAGTTCTTAAAGGTATTCCCCAAATATTTGTTTTAGGTAAAAATCTTTTTGAGTTTGTTGTTTTATTTTTTTAATTACTGTTATATTTCCATCTAATTTACATGTGTGCAGTTAACCATATGTTTAAAAAATGTGGCTCTAAGGACTTTTCAAATCTTTGGACAGAAAGTGTATCATTGTTTTATATAATAATTGCAAGACATGAAGCGAATTAATTTGGGTTTGCAAAGGTAGTTTAGTTCATATTCATCCCATTTCTACATTTCAGCTGCTTTAACTATTATGTTAACCTGTGCCAAGCTTTTGATTTCAAACTTCCATTTTATTACCTTTTCCCAGCAGGTTTTATAAAGCACTGAAATGGAGAAAGATCCGATCAGAATGTGTTTCTTTCCAGCAGTCCCTGGCTGGAGTCCTGGTGCTCGTTCTGCAGCGCTGTTCTCTCAGCCAGTGCTCTGGAGAGCAGCTTTGGAGCAGTTTGCAGTTTGGACGAGTGCTTGAGCTGCTTTCTGCTCTGCTCTGCTCTGCACTATCTTAGTGGCATTGTGGCCAGTCTGCCAGTCTGGGTGGAAATGTTGCTTATGTTGCTAAGAAGCACCCCAGTGTATGCCATAATACACTGGATGGTAGAATTTAAATTTGTTTCTTTCATTACCATCTAAGCACACTATCTATGAATGTTTTAACAAAATACTATTCCTTTTATTTTTCCTACTTAAAACCAATGCTGTTTATCAGATCTTTTTAAGATGTGTCTCAGATAAGCTTTCCTTCGTCTCAAATTGTGTAGTTCAATAATTTTGCTGCAGTCAGGCTCTCAAGTATTTTTTAATGCATTTTAAGAGATTGGCTCGTGATAAAAAGTAAGCTTGAGTTTAGGGATCTTGACAGCTTTTCTTATGGTAAAATACACCTTTATAAAGTTGAATGACCTGGTTCTCTAAATAAGTCATCTCTAAATAAATATATATACAGCATGCATCATTTTAAGGCTTTACCATATTCTGCAAAGTGTAAGCTTGTCTGCCTCATAAATTAATGTGTACAAGCTTCTGGAAAGATTTTGTAATTAGAATTCCGGAAGTGATCAGTAAAGCACATTTTGCCTGCCACAGAGTTAAAAAAACTGTTTTTTCCATAAAATAAGTAAATACTGGAAGTCAGTTGTATACTTCTATTGTTAAGAAAATAACAATCTGAATGTTTTAAATCCCACTTTAAAGAAATCTTGGTTTTATTCAAGGCTGTCTTTTGTCTGCACTGTCATGCATTAGTAAAGTTAATAGATATTTGGTTGTAAAATGAGCTTTGTCTCATTTCTTCTTGCTGTTTTTCACACTAGACTATTTTATTGTATAGCAAGTACAAGTTGGCTATATTAACAGGAGGTGTTAATGGAAAATTCAGGCAACTCTGGCAAGTTACATGGGTTCTCTTCCCTCAGCTGGATGTTAAGCCATGTAATTTTAGGATTGATCTAAATATTTCATACCTTTTAATATGACTTGGTGGTAGAATTGCCTTTACATACTTTATTCACAAAAGATAAAGTTAATGGCTGGCCAACACAATTATGTGACTAGTTTAGACTGAAAAGAAAATGCATGCAGGCATTCCTTGTATCATTCCTCATATGAAGTGTTCTTACACCCTTTTAGGAGTTTCTATTTTCTTAATTTCTTAGTCACAGTTAATGTAGCATAGGAGGTTTTCAAATTTTCAACTAAAATTTCCGCTTTGGTAAAAAAACCTCAAACAATTAAAACATTTATTCCACAAGGTTATTAAATATTTACTTATTTTAGCAGGTGAGCTTTGAATAAAATATAAAAGCATACAAATAAGCTGATACAATTCCCACCTGTTTTTAATTGAAATCAGATTTCTGTGAATCTTCTTAGTTTTATATCCTGTAAGTCAAAGAAAATATTTTAGAGGATTCTACACTAGCTGAAAACTAGCTTCTAGTTTCTCTCCCAATGTTGAAGTTTTCTATGGAACACTATTTTCTTCCCAAACTTCCCTTAGAATATGTATGAAATAGAGAGCACAATCTAGCAAAATGATCCTAGATGTTTTACATTTTAGTAAAACACAATGAGCTCTTTAGAGACTGCTTTAGACTTCGGTGGCATTATATGCAGAAATGAGTTTTGTCTTTGTTAGCACAGAACTAACTACAAACTCAGGATCTTAAATATGTAGGCTTATGTTGTTTTCTTTTTTTCTAAAAGCACATTGTATTTGTATAACCTTCCCGAATATAAAATGCAGAAGAATATTAAATACAGAAATTTATATGTAGTTACCCTTCTTCATTCAATGGAATTAGTGTAAATTTCCACTGTATTTGATAATGCTGATATTTGATCTCTCTTACGTGGAATTCACAATGAATTATGCAGTCAGAAAACTGTGTATTCCCAATTTAATAGTAATAGTTGTTAAAATCTAAATTTCTCTAGGGTCTTCCTACATCTCTGGTCTACCCAGAGGTACCATATTTTGGATTGACATTTCTTCAAATTCGATATTAGACATGCAATAAAAAACTACATTGATGAATGATCCAGTAAATGTCTAATGCTCTTTTTTTTTCTTCATTTTACAATAGCTGTGTGTCAACATGACCAATGAGAAGATACACCAGTACATCAATGAAGTGCTTTTCCTACAAGAGCAAGCAGAATGTGTACAAGAGGGAGTTGCCATGGAAACAGTGTATTCTCCTGGTAACCATACTGCAGTCTTGGATTTTTTCTTTCAGGTAGTTTCCAGATCCATTTTACACCATGTATATTTTTATACACAGTTTGTGCATGTTAGGCTAATATGAACTTTTGCTTGCATTTTCCAATTCATGAATCTTCAGACAAGATTATGGGTCAAAGAGGCCACGGCTCAGTGGCTCACAGAGGTTACTAACAGAACAGGGCTGAGGAGGATGCAGCAGAGCCTCCCTGCCTGTAGCAGTTCATGTGTCTCATCTGTGTGTTGTGGAATGTGCTGCTGTGGGACTGACAGGGCTCTGTTGTGAGCCTGACAGTTTCTTCAGTGCCTCCAGAGAGTTTCTGGACAACTTTTAAGGAGCAAGTAACACAATCAGTTTCTAACAGATCATCAATAGTGATAATTTTTGGTATACTAAAATACTGTCCCCTACATTTCTTATAGAAGAACAAGCCTTGAACACTTACCAAAATATTTTAATCTTTTTTATTTTTCCTGGGTTTTTAGGTGGTATATGTTTCTGTTTACTAAATTAAAAGCTGTGATACTCTACAATGAACAACTGAAATTCTATTCCTCCTGTATAAAGGGAGAAAAAACTACTTTTCATTTCAGAAACCATCAGGCTTTTTGTCAATGCTGGATGAAGAAAGCCAATCTGTTTGGTCAGTGGAACAGAGTCTTTCTAAACGCATTCAGTCTTACCTGGATACATCAGATACAAATACAGTATATTCCTCCACAAAAGATGGAAATGGTAACCTTGCCCCAAAGGATCTGGGCTCCACCTTCACTGTTATGCACTATGCTGGGAGGGTAAGTTGTTGAATATCATTTACATGCAGTTAATGAAAATATTTAACAAAACAAAATTTTACATGATTTCTCCAACTCCAGGCTACAAATAGGATTTCACTGTCAAGTGGTAAATTTTCAGAAGAGAGCTTAGAATCTCAATGCTGTATCTAGTGTAGCTTACATCACAGCATGCAGGATATGGGCTACCTAGTTCTGACTCCTAAATTTTGTCTTCCTTGTAAGCATCTAAAGTAGAAGGGCATGATTCAGATCCCTCAGCATAAATATTTAATGACAATTTCGTTGGCTTCACTTTGCATACAGATGTGGTTCCACAACAATACAGGTTGTCTGTAGCTCCTCTGGGATATATGTAGGTACCTGGGTTGCCAACATGAATCTGGTAAAAAAATCAAAAACAAAACCCACACTTTTTCTGTTAGTAGTCATAATAATTTTTTTCCTACCAAAACCCGAGAACGTGCTAAATATCTTTCAGCATTACTGTAAAATTAGATTAATAGTTATTTTATTACCCTGCCTGCAGTATTCACAGAAATCAGTTCACAGTGTAATCAGTTCATTAAATAGGCTTTTTGCCCTTTCCTTTCCAATATTTCATTTTCATGTTATCCCCACAACCATGTAAAACTGAAAGCAAGCAAGTTAGATATGTGTTTAAAGGGATAGTTTGGTTTTGGTTTTTTTGATAGTCTGACAGTGGTACAAATAGAGACAGACCTATTTTTGGCTCCCCATTTGGAAATGAAGCTGATGGAAGTCTTGAGTTGTGTTTTGACGCAAGCAAATTTGTTCCTACCCAGTGATAGAAGTGTGATCATTATGGAAAGAACTATTTGAGTAGTGCTTAAGTTCCTAACCCAAATACTCTGAATAACTCCCTGTAGGTTCTTCTTTCATCACAAGACCTTCTACTTAGAATCAAATTATTTGCCAGAGTTAAGTGGTTTGAATACCTTGACTATTAGGACTTGTCAGTAGGAATGTGGGGCACACAGTGGTTAAATAACAGTACAACCAAGATTTTGCTAAACCTACCAGGACTTCGAGTGATGAACTAAAGGACTGACCATGAACTTCAGATGTCTAATTTAATTTTTAAATTTTTATACTTGTTTTGTAAGTATTTTTAATGCCATTCTGTTCATACAAATTTATCATAAGAGCTCAGAAAGGTTCCACACCCCAAAACTCCACATGGAGCCAGCAGCAAGGCATCTACATTAAAATCACAACCAGAATAATAAGCAAATTTCTTCAAAATTAAATAAATGTTTGCCTTATTCTCTGAAGAAGCATTCAGAAGATTTGTTAAGACCAGTATTTCAGGTGCCTAGTTCTGAAAGTTAAACTGTGAGTGATAAAGAGGACATTTTTCATTAACATGTGTTTTAGTCTTGCATGGTTGTTTAGATTTTTGGTTTGTAACATAGACACTTGGTTTGACCTTTTCCTAATAATAGTAATGACATTTAATGTAACAGCATGAACAACTAGACAGCTCTTCAAGTAATGTAAATCCACACATTCTTTTGAAGTCAGTGGAGATCCTTTGATTTACATTGGCCAAGGAAGTATTCCAGTCAGGTTGCTCTTTGCATCCTTACAACAATGCTTAGCCCAGCCAAGACAGAAAAGTCCTCTTGTAACTGCTTAACTCTCCTTGCTTTAATAATAAAATTGAGCTAAATCCTTAAAGACACTTGAACTTTTGGTATCCTGTGGGACTGTTTTCTAGGTATCATAGATTGAAATAGCCAGTTTTTCATGATATGTATTTATATAAAACTTTGATGATAGTGTGACTGTACTAAATGACACAAATTGAGTTTATTCTGGTATGAAGTACTACAATACTTCTGGTATGAAGACTAGTATGTCTTCATATGTTGAGAACCTGAATATGAAAAAATCAGATTTTAAATCTGCTGACACTTCTCTTTAGATTGTGCTATTACTACATTTAATAGCTTTTTATAGAAGTCATTGCTGATATATAATTTATGAAAATTTTAAAGGATGAGGCTTTTAAGTATATCAGGATTTATTGTCACTCAAAAATAAGAATTTCATATCTAAAGTATCAATATAGTTTGGCAGGTTTTGAGACCCATTTTTATAGTCTGATATCAATTAAATGGGTCTAACGTAAGTGAAAAATAAAGCAACCTTATCCTTAATTTTTGCCTTCAGAGAACTCCAAATTTAAAACAAGGGGCCTTAATTTAATTGTCACCACAATTTTTCAGTGATTTTTACTCCTTTAACTTGGTAAAGCTTCTCTGTATAGACACAAATATAACTAAAAGATGAATCGGACCCAGAGGGCAGAGAAAGAATTACCAGTAAATTTTGACAGGTGAAACATGAAAGTCTTCATTTCTAGTGTTAATCATTCAGGTGATGTGTCTAGGCTGGTAGTTGAGGAGGAAGTCCCACTGAATGCAGCAGGCTCTGTGTTGGAATAAAGCTGATATTCTGTGTTGGCTTCGGTATGAACCACTTATCACCCTTGTAATTTAGGCTTCTCTTCATCAGTAGTGTACGGATGTAGGTCAAAGACCAGAATGAATTAGGTTCATTTCTTTACTCAGACATTTGCAGTAGCTATTTTAGCAAATAAGAAGTGCAGTTAAACTGAAAAAATGCAGTTATTATAAATACTTCCTAACTGAAAAGACCTACTTTTTTATATTTAACTGAGATTGACAGACAATTTTTTTCATGAACAAAAGTGATATATCTAGCTTTATACTCTGAAATAATTACAGCTGATACAGATCTGTCCATGCAGTTTTAAAAATCTCTAATATGTTCATATGTGGTGAAATTTTGCATCAGGATACAGGTAGAAAAATTATTCTTTTCTTCATCTTTTCTTCCACTGTCAAGTCTTTTTTAATTGACTCTGTCATGAATTGGGAGTATTGCCCATTCCCTTAAGTTTCATGCTCAGCAACTTTTCCTAAGACTAAATATGCAGTATTATTGATCCAAGTATAATGAGCCTTAAACTATCCCAGAAAGAGCAGTACTGAGAGAAAAAGAGAAGAGAAAATGAGCCAGAAGTAAAAGAAAGAAAGCATAATGTCGAATTGAGACAAAGAAGACACAGGAGGCTCAAAGTAGCATATAAGGGGGAAAACAAACCCAACTAGTTTGGAATCCATGATTAATTTTCTGGCTGAATCAATCCTTCAAAGAAGTCTATATGTATGATACCATTTTGAGAGACCTTGTATTTTTTCTTATTTTCTTGTCTGTTTTGGAGGGAAGAAAGAGGAAAAATATGCCCAAGTTAACTTCTGCACATGGAAGAAATCAGCACAGGGGTCAGATATTTTAGTGGAATCTGAGAATGAATTTTACATAAATGTGACAGAATGATACAGTGGAAGAGAGAAAATGAATTTTGCTGGTTTTTTGGTTTTTTGGTTTTGGTTTGTTTTTTTGGGTTTTTTTTTTTGGTTCTTTNGATACATTGCTTGTGGATGCACATGAACACATGCTTAGCAAAGGCCATTGTGAGTATCAGTACTTTATCATATCAAGTCTTTTACCTTATCTCCTAGTTTTAATTTTACAGCTGAACAGAATCCTACAATGCCTTGACACATTATGAGTCTTTTCTAAGAGCAGTTTAATGTCTTGGTATCTGAGTGCTGTAAGACAAAAAGCTTATCTGTTTTGTTCAGGCAGAAGGTAGAAGGGAATGATTTAGGGGTTTTATGATTAAAAAAAATAATCCTAGTGAAAGACTTTATCTGAAGGTTGTTTAACACATTTCTCTGAATACTGGCAGTCTGATTTCTCCAGAAAATTTCTGCTCATCTGAGGCATTGCTTTGTTTCTGATGTCTGATATGACTGTGGGTATCCTGGGTGCTTCTCACAGAGACTGACTGTGGGGAAAGAGGCACATGCTACAACTTGCAAGCTTGCCTTGAGGTAGCAAAACATTTTATTGGTGCATATGACCATCAGCCAAACATGTCCTAAGAACTGTAATACTGAATTTCTAGCTTCATTTATTAATAACTGATATTTACATTGTGGGCTCTCACTTCAGGGAAGGACTTCACATGAAATTATGTCTTTAAACCATTGGACATATCAATAGCCATGATTTTTGGAGAATCCATCATTGAACTTGATTTTTGAACATTTCCATCATTGAACTTTCTCAAGGACTCAAAGTTCTTTATTTTTTATTTTAATTTTGTGGAAAAATTAACATATTAGTAAATAAATCAGAAATATGTTGTCGTAGCACAGTGCCAAGAGACGCATGTTAAATACCTAATAGTGATATTTAACATACCAGTATTTGAGATAATTAGCTAGTTGCCCCATTGTTCATGTGATCTGAATAATACATTATCATAATTTAAACTTTCTGCTGTTTAAATTAAACTTGTATTTACAAATAAGACAAGCCCCTTGTCGCTGTTTACCTTGCCGCTGTTTTGGCTTTTTGTACTGTTACAAACCTTGCCGCTGTTTTGGCTTTTTGTACTGTTACAAACCAACCAGACCTGAAGATTAACTTCTTTTCTCTATAAACCAGTGCACATAATATTCCTTTAAGTGCGGATCGATGTCTTTCATTTCTCAGCTACCTGCACATCAAAAATACTTCTCAGCTGTCAGCTCACCTTCACCAAGGCAGTCTTCTCTGAAATGCCTTGTATATCCCAGGCAGACTCTGAAACTGAACCTCTAAATCAAAAGACAAAAGGAGGTGGATTAATCAATAAGAATG
>WEIU01023049.1:152410-163099 GCA_013389925.1 Aegithalos caudatus | reverse complement strand
AAAAACATAAAAAAACCCTCCCCCCCCAAAAAAAAACAACCCCCCAAACAAACAACTGGCAAAAAAAAAAAAAAAGAAAAAAAACCCAAACAAAGGCAAAAAAGAATAAACACCCCAAAAACCAACAAATAAAATCCCCAACAAAACAAACACAAACCCAAAAACAAAACAAACAATAACAACAACAAAAAAACAACACCAGATCATAAGTTACTTGGAAATGTGTGACTTAAAAAACAACAGAAAAAAACCACCCTATGTTTAAAGGGACTTGCCTGGAAGTTCAAGCAGCCAGAAAAAAAATCCACCTTTTGTGCTGTTAATAATGCTGAGTCCATGAGCTATACATTACATCTACCTGTTGCTTAGCAGTTGAGAATAGGATGCAACAGGCCAATCACATTCAACAGTTTTTCCATACTGGTAACTTGTGTTTCTTCTCCTGTAGTGCTTATGATAGAACCCTGACTATGAAGGAAGTTAAAGAAATGGGTGTTTGTGTAGCCACCATAACAATTTTTGAAAAGGTTTCTTGCAAGTATAACTTAGCAGCTAAATGTCTATGTGGGTGGTAAAGTTGCTGTGAAAATAGCCTTCCCACTGGGAATATATTTATTCAGTGCTTTGCAGATTTGCATTTCTTGGCCTATCAGTAGCATTGCTTGATGAGAAAGGTTGGCTGTGCAGTTGATACAAGCACTAGGCAGAGTTCTCTGTGATACATACAGAAAATGGCTATGAGGACATTAAGAAACACAAAACAAAAAAACAAAACAAAAAAAAAACCCAACAACAACAAAAAAAATCATTCAAATGTTAAAGAGAATTTACAAGAAGTAAATTAGCAGATATTTGACAATGCCTGTCTGCTATAGGGGCATCATATCTTTGAGATACATATTTAAGTTCAAGCCCAGGAATATGTCCAGACTAAAAAAAAAAAAGCATTTATTTATGTCTCAATATCAGTTCAATCAAAGCCTACAACCTCTGGAGACTTGGCACAAGATCAAAAAAGGAATTCAAGAGCTCAAATTCCATGTGAAGCTCCACAGGTTTTGAAGGGCAAAGATCACCTTCCCAGGAAATATGGCTCAGCAGCTATCAACACTCACTCCTTCTGGATAACATTCCCATGAATATTACAGATTTGGGGAAGAATGGGGTATGTCTGGAAGGGCTTTAGGCTTGTTGGTATGGAATAGTTCAGTGTTAATGCTAAATTCCAATCTAGAGAAAAACCCTGCTTGTCTTGTTAGAGAGGGGAAGAATTGTATTTGGATCAAAGTCAGCATTCTTAGACCAAATGAACCTGGAAAGCCAAGTCCCATGTATAAGTACAGTGGTTACTGAACTTTCTAGCCTGAGAAAGTATTGCCAGAACTCAACTATTTTTCCAAAATCAAGGCAAATTATTTAACCCTCATTTTTGGAGTTGTTCAGTTGTGCAGTACTGCCTCTACATATACCCTCAAAAAGAAAATATCCACTTCTGTACAGATCTATCAATCAAAATCATTTTTCATTCTGATGCTCAGCAAGACATCCAGGATTAACTAACATTTCATTGCAATTCTGAAATCCCTTTAGATTGCTGCCAACATAGAACTGAAAACAGCTAGGGACCACTCAAACACATTGGAAATACAACGTTACCTTGATCAATGTATTCCATGATAATTGGTTACTGTATAATGAAGTCAACTTTGTGGGCACTGTCTGCAACTCAGTTGTATACACAGTGTCAGTTTGTTCAGTTCAAACTACTGCAGCTGTTACACACCTCCAATTATAAGGAAGTCAGGAGGCAGTCTTAATGCATCAGTGCCTAAATTATATGGAAGTTGAGAAACCTGAACTTGCTAGGGAGACCTGTGAAGCGGACTGCCAAAATCAATCAGATCTGTGAGAAGTCAGGCTTGAAGGTAAGGCCCAGTGAGTGTCAGGGACATTTTGGAGTGTCCAAATGATGGGAGCAGTTGCATGCTCTGTCTTGGACAGCCACTTTCTCCTCTTGATGTCTATGTAACTTAGGTCAAAGTTACAAGATGCTTATATATTTGAGTTATATCAATATAACCTGATATATCTTTATAACCTGGTATATCTATATAACCTGATATCAATATAACCTGAATCATAACTTTCTATACTTATATAACCTGAATCATAGCCTTTGATACCTATATAACCTGATATAAATAACTTTCTATACAATGTAATGGCTAGTATATAGTTAACTAGCTGCTTAATGTTCATTAAACATAAAAGAAGATAAAAACTCACCAGATGGATAGCTTCAGAGATAGATAAGTATAGTGCTAATGAGAAACTGGCAAATGGAAAGCCAATTAGCCACAAAATAAAGAATTTAAGCCAGTTAGGCTCAGACAAACCAAGGAACACTGTAAATGCACATGCTCCAAAGAAAAAGTTGAAAAGTTTAGCTGGGAAGACAACCTTGGAAGCCTTCATCAAAGATCCCTGATGACCCCTGAATGGGGGAGGCACAAGTGCAGTGCAAAAGAACTATCTAATAACCATGAGATCCGTGTAAATCTATGTAAATATATATAAATACACCAGGTAAATTAGTTCCACTGTGTATATGATGATGTTATAGTGATACAATAATATCAAGCAATACTTACTGTATAAATATACACAGCACTTGACAAAGGTGGGTGAGTTAGGTGGAGATATCCCCCTCACCACCAGAGATGCAATAAACATATACCTGCTCTATAGACACCAGTCTATGGGGATTTATCTTTTGGGCATCGGTCTCCTGCAGCCTCATCTCCGGCCTGTGGTGCTGGCGAGCAGGCTTGGGAGCAATGCTGATGGGCATTTTGCCATCTGGTGGCAGCTCACTGTCCCGCAGGAACACAACTAGACCAGATGAGTGTGGTCGTAGCAACTGAAAAATGGTTTTCAGAAGGTTCAGGGCAGCACAGAGCCACTCAAACCCTGCAGAGACTATTATCTGCTCACCTGCATCTCTTGCAGGTTTTGCCTGTGGTGGCACCTGAAACGAAAACAGAGAAGCTGTATTTCTAAAATGTTATAGCTAGTGTGGGATATGTGAAAAAAAAAAATATAAAGAAAGAAGATGGAAGAAGGAAGGAAGGAGAGAGAAGAGGAAGGAGAGAGAGGAAAGAGGGAAAGAGAAAGGGAAAGGGAAAGGGAAAGGGAAAGGGAAAGGGAAAGGGAAAGGGAAAGGGAAAGGGAAAGGGAAAGGGAAAGGGGAAAGGGAAGATCCTCCTCCAAACCCCAAACTGAAAGGCTTGACTCTTCTGCTGCCTTCCTTCCTCAGATGTGCCGTCACTGCCATGCCTGAGAGGGCCTCCTCCCGGTCCATGGCCTCCTGCTCCCAGCATGTGCCCAGGTTCCTCTGTGCAAGGCACTCCATGGTGCTGCTGCTGGCCTTGTCATGGGGTAAGACCACGGGGATGGAGTAAGACTCAGCACTCACATCTCCACAGGAATCTGAGATTTGCTGTGGTGGGACGTCCCTCTAAGAGAAGGGATGCCAGGCACAAGATCTCACTGGCAATGGCCCTGGTGTCCCCCTCCTCTATAATACATGTCTGAGTCATGGAGCAGCAGGGAGGAGTGATGTCACATCTAGTGCCAGAATGAGCCAGGGAGGAGGATGGGGTGGCTTCCCCCTAGGAACTGCAGGTCCCAGAACCAACAGCTTGGGCGGTGCCGGTGCTTTGGTTGCTGCTCAGCAGGGTACAAGAGCAAAGATCATCTGTACTGTCCCCACAGAAGGCTGCCATTGGGCAAAACATCACTTTGTAGTGAGGAATTCCAAAGAACATGGTGGCTTAGAGAAAGCACATACAAGCTTTCAAAGGGGAAGGCTCTTCCCCAGGTCAAAGAATTTTTTGGGTGGGATGAAGTGGAACTCGTCTGTCTGGATTGTGGGAGAGGAGTCCTAGGGCTTCTTCCTTTCCCAGTTCTTTGGAGAAACAACTCCCAGAAAGACATCTTTAGCTTCCAAATTGGCTCTTTTTCAACTCAGAAATGAAAATCCTCAGGTACGGAAGTTTAGAAGCCTGTTTTTGACCTGGCTCAGGTCATTTGTGATGAGCATCGGTGAGCGTACATTTGCCAGCTCTAGCACAAATTCAGATGGTTTGTATGGAAAACCTCTCAGGTGATATCAGCAGGATGATATCACAGATATAAGCCTGTACTGCCAGGAGCCTTTAAAAAGCCCAGGCTCCTTTTTCTTGACCCTTTGGCCTGGCTCCTGCCTCCAGGTCTACTTGTAAATATCTGCAATATACCAAAGATTTTCTTTCAGAACTAATGCCTACTTGTAAGAGCACATACATTGATGTGACTGGAGGTAAGGAGCTCTTTCCAGAGTAGTGGTCCACCCCTGGGACACAAACAAGGATTCTGTGGAGATCTGGTGCATGGTGTCCTCATGAAAAAAAATGGCTAGTTTACTCTTCCTTCTGGAGGTACTAGTTGTACATGAGCTTCCTCCTGGCTCATGCTCGAGTGTCCATGCTCTCAACCTGAACCACAAGAACATGGACATGGGGTGTGAGACTCAAAGCATGAAAGCTCTAGTGGGTGAAAATCAACAGCAATTTAACATGAAAAGACATCCCTAAGTAAACCAGAGGGAACAGAGGCTGGGGGCACACATGTGCAGCTGATAGCAGGTGCAAGGAAAGGCAGGGCTACACCCTCCTATGTATCTCACAGAATCACAGAATGGGTTAGGTTGGAAGACACCACAGTGCATTACCGACTCCAACCTCCCTGCTCAAGCAGGATCATTCTCAAGCACACTGTAAAGGATTAAGTCCAGATGGATCTTGATTCTGTCTTGGGGCAAGATTCAGTTTTGGCTTCCTGAGCAATATTATCCCAACTACAAGCTGAAAATAGAAGGAATACATCCTTCAAATATAGAGAATCAGAAATTTCCTTGGGTTTTATTCTTATTTTTGTCTTAAACACAGCTTTGAAATACTTTATGGATGTATTTCTCATACTATGAGACTATTGGATGGCCTTCATAATGGGAATTTAAAAACATCCTTCTGAGAAACCTTAAAAGTTATGTACCACCATTAATTCTTCATCTTCTTAATTTTTCAGAAATGTTCAGTGTAAAATATGCCACATAGTCTTTTCCTGGGGAATCAAACAAAAAGGATCTTTTGGCAAGCTTCTCTGGCAATGTTATTTCAAATGGTGGTCTTTCTGGATGCTCAGAAAGAATGGATGGCCTGGAGGAAGGCAGCTGACTGGAGGACATTGCTCGTGCTCCTCGATCAAGGATTTGTGTCAACATCATCCTGTTGACAGAAGGATGTTCTTAAGGGTGAAACTGCTACTATCCAGAAAGAACATGAGGAATGTTTCTTCCATGAGAGAATCTTCATTATCTAAAAAGGAAACGTGTTTTCTTATACATAATTGAGATATTGAACATGACAGACATGGAAGATTTACACGTAGAAAAGTATTTCTCACTGGGTAGTCAAAAAGCTGCTTGTTGACAGCCTTCTAGAGTATGAATGACATGCATGCATGGTCGGTGAACACATCAGGTCATAGCAAAATACATGAGCATACAGAGGTTTAATAATCAACTGTTATGTGGCTTGCATTTCTTTACCTGCAAAGAGGATCCTGAATGGCATGGACTCCTCTTCTTGAGCTGGAAGAAAAGTTGTAATGAAAAGCATATTTCATATTTGCTATAAAGGATTGCTACTATTCAAAGGATTGTTTCTTTTATATTGCCGATTGATGGAGAGACAGGAAGACTGATTCGGTGATCAGAATTCGATTTTACTCCGATTTAACCAAAGCTTATATACCATTTCAGGAAGGTTAATAATTTTCTATTACAAAATCAAGTTAAGAATTATACAGACAACTCATACATTTTAGAACATCTCTTGCTTACAGAGGTCTTGATTGAATCACTTGTTTTGCTGTAAACAGGTTTAATCCCATCTTCTGTAATCTCAAAGTTCTGTTTGCTCCTGCTGTGGCATCCTGTGTATCAGATCAGCCACGCTGAGCAAGTCTGTCTCACTCTCTGTCTTGTGTGTTGCCACACTTTTAGCCTTTCTGACACTGATAACAAAAGATACATATGTGTGTACTGCAAATGGAAATCTATATAGAAGAAGTTGAGGTCTTTGAAGTTTGCTCAAATATTGTGCTAGGGACTCAAAAGGAAAAATCATTCTTCTTTAGAAACTTGTTTTTGTGCAGGAAGAATGGAACAGTAGCTGGTAGATGCTCACAATAATGTATAGGAAAGGATGATGTTCCTCAGTAACAAGGCTCATCACCCAAATCAGTACTCCCTCTCCCCCACACTGAGTCAATGAACCATAGAAAAAAGAGGAAATCTGATTTCATCAATTAATTCTTTCTCCAACGTGTAAAAAACTGCAAATGTTTTATTTTTGTTTGGTACAAGACTTTCATTTCTCTCAATGAGTTTTCTTTGATATTTTGCTCTTCTTGACAGAAGCTTCAGTTTTCTCTCCCAGAGGCTGGTTATGTTGCCAAGAGAGGGCAGCAAACAAGCACAGAAACTGCAAGCCTGGCCCTGTATTAGGTCACACGGGAATATAAGGAATCATCAGGACAGGAGATGTGTGCCTTACTATAATTACTGCCTACTGCACTTAACCTGCTGTTTGTTTGTTCTTACTGCAAAAGCAAAACTTTGAATTGCACTTTTTTCTTTCTGTTTTCTTTCAAATAAAATAAATAAACCCAAACTCCTGTGAAACATTTGAAAATAAATCCTGTGCCATGGAGAGCATGGCTGGACAAACAGCATGCACTTCTCTGAGGATGCTGTGTAGAAGGCATGAATCCCACACCTGCCTTTTCATGGTTTTACAGAGGACTAAATTTATGTAACAAAGTGTACAGCTACACTATATCTTTGCTTCAATGTGTAATATATATATTTGTGTATGCTGTCAGCTTCCTAGTGCAGGTCTCATTACACAATAACACAGGTTCTGATCTCCAATGGGCAGCGTTTTCATTCAAATCCATGACTCTTATAATATCCAGAGCCACAATCAGGTCAACACATAGCCTTAAAGTCATGCTTATTACAGTATTTATTGAATTGATCTGGGCTGAACCTGTTTTATTTAAAAAGTAACCTGATTGATTTCAATAAAGGTAATTATCTTTACTCCAAAATGGCCTGCAGGGTTTTGACCCGTCTCTGGAGGCAGTTAGTTCTCCTGCCTATATTTTTGAGATTACATTAAAACACAACATTTGCACCAGATTTTTACTTAATGAGAAAAATGTCATGGCCTGACACATCAAACTGAGATAGAAAGGAAGGTCCGTATGGGCTTTGTGTTACTGCAGGACAAGCTGCTGCTACTCTTTGAGGTTCTCCTCTTCTAAGGTCAAACATCATTGCTGGCTCTTTACACATTTATTGGTAAACACCTGAGGTTCTACTGATAAAATGAAACATATTTAAGGACTGGAGTACACTGTTCTAGCACAAGGCTAGAATTGTGGGAAAACACAAAGAGGGGGATGATTCCTGACACCTGTTCTATACTTGGATTTTAACACATTAATGCCAGCTTAACCTTGTGTACAAAAAAAGAAAAGCCTTGGGTCAGATCAGGACCTAGTTGTGGAAGACCTTGGCAGGCTTCTCAGAGCAGGCGGTGCTGTGAGAGCATCAATCGCATGGAAAGGTATTCAGACAATTCCAGACACAGAAGGCCTCCTGTCAGAAACTTGTCTGGCTGGTGAAGGGGAAAAACAACAATCCCACCAGTGACCCTGCTGCTTTCTCCTCAACCAGGATATTGTGCATGAACCTGCATTTTAAGGGGAAAGAGACTGAAAGAGAGCAGAGGAAGGACAGGGAATGGGAGTGGTGGTGTTACATCAGGCAAACACTGTTCCCTTTGTAGGTAGCACCACTCATATATACAAGAACTGGTTCTGCCTCACTTGTTCTCTGTAACCTGTGCAAGAGCACTGGAGTCCAGATTAATTTAACGGCCAATTCAGTTGTATGAATTCCCTGGAGGGTGTGAGACTTGGCTGCACTTTCATGCTACAGCAAAATTAGTTTGGCAGCTACTGAAAGTGGCAGGACCCCTTCTGCTCCACTCTCCCTGTGGAGTTTGCTCAGATCTTGCAAGCAGGCTTAGCAAAATTAAAAATCCCAGCTCCTCCAATGTCTTTGCAGAAAAGGAGGAGACTCCTGTAAGTTCAGCTTGAGCTATGCAAACAATGATTAAAGAAATAAACAGGACTGAGATAGTGAAAGGCTGACCATTTGGTTTCTGCAGGTGGTACACCTTGTATCAACCCCCTCCAAGCTGAGCATTGGCTTCATCGTGTTGTCAGCAGTTGAAGTGACCCTCTGTCTGAGTGTCACTGATTTCATTAGAGTGAGAGCACAGATCACACAGGGGATGGATAAGCTTACACCCTGCCATCTCTATGCCAACATCTTCAACTCAATACCTCCCTTTGCATCACATGAACTATATCTGCTCCCCTGGATGGACTTTCCTACTGGTGGTGGCTGATGGGTCTTCGTGGTATGTGCTTGTCCCTGTTGCGGACCAGAGAGTCCTCAGCATTGAGTTCACCAGTGAAAGAGTCTTGGAAATATAAATATCAGGGTTTTTTTCAGAATTTCTGCTTTCTTTCATTAGCACAAGTAATAGCTTCATCCAGTCAAACAAGCTGCTTTTTTAAAGAAAAGCAAAGAAGCCTGTTTCCACACTGTCCCAGTAGCCATTCTTCTGGGTTTTTTTTCTTTCTCTGACTTCTTTTTTCCTTTGTTTATTTTGGGTTTTTTTCTTTTCTTCTGCCCTTTTTTTTTTTTTTTTTTTTTTTTTTTTTTTTGGGGGAGAAAAAAAAATATTNTTCTTGAGCTCTGCCAGGCTGGTGCTGTGACCACTTCCCTGGGGAGCCTGTTCCAGTGCCCAACCACACTCTGGGTGAAAAACGTTTTTCTGACGTACAAATGAAACCTCCCCTGATAAAAATTCAGGTTATTCCCCCGGGTCCTGTCGCTGTCACCACAGAGCAGAGATCAGTGCCTGCCCCTCCTGTTCCCCTCACAAGAAGCTGTAACTGCAGTGAGGTCTCCCCTCAGTCTCCTCCAGGCTGAACAGACCAAGTGACCTCAGCCACTCCTCACACACCTTCCCCTCAGGGCCCTTCACCTTCCTCATGGCCTCCTTTGCACACTCTCTAACAGCTCAATCTCTTTTTTGTGCTGTGGCACCCAAACCTGCCCCCAGCACTCGAGGTTGCTTCAGTGCAGAGCAGAGTGGGATTATGTGTGTGTCCTTTTTGTAATGGGCAGTAGTAACTCCAGATATGTGACTCTCAGAAGAAAGCAGAAGAAGGCTAATGACTTGAGTACAGGTCTGGGAGACTCCAAGCCAATTAACAAACTACGGGGCTTCCTGCTGAAATTACAGAGCCTTATAAGTGGCTTTTCTGAAGTTTGCAGCAGAAATGAGACTACTGCTTGCTCTAAGTTTGTGATTCTGCATGCTGACAATGATGTAGATGAAGCCATCAAGCCATTCAGAACCTGATGCAGAATAAATTCTGTGCTAAATCTGAAATAATCTTTGCAGTTCCACCTTGTAATGAACCTCTCATGGAGAACTTAAGTAATATTGTGAATGGCTCAGCATAGACTATTATACTATTGACAAAAATTTCTGAATTACTCCTGTGATGTGTTTCAATCCTTCACTTCCCTTGTCAATGCTTTTAATTGTATAAATTGCAGTTCTTCTGAGGCCATTAAGCAACCTGCTTACCCAGAAACATTTTTGTTTTCCAGGCTGTTAATGCACTGTAAGAGGATAGCCCTGACCTTGCAAAACAAGGGGAGAAAATTTTCCATGACTCTACAACATGACTCTACAACTCTTTCCATGACAGGCAACAATGAGAGATACAGAGGGAGGAAAGGATGAAACAGAAACTTGTCATGGTGGAAAATTGTAAAAGCAGACCATGTTTAGAACAAAGCAGAAGTGATATTCATTGCTACACTTTTATGAAGGAAGGGAAACCCTTCTCTTGACAAAACTAATGGTTAAGTTCTCTCTTTAGGCATGCTAATTAAGTACTGTTGAGTGCTTGCCATATATGAAGGCATGCCTGTCACTGTGTCTGCTTAGAGGCACAAGCTGCTGCCAAACTGAAACCTTAGCTATGTTTGACTTTATCTTGTCAGCTCTGGCAGACATATATTGTTTTCCATTAACAAGGTACAGCTTTCCACATCTTGTAGCTCATACTGAATAATACTAATAGAAGATGAACTCTTGTCACCAAAATGAAATCAATGCATTATGAAAGGCATTCCATGAAATACCTTCTGCTTTGAGAAACAGGCCTTTAGAGGCTATTTTGGTTTTGTTACATTTGAAGGTTTTTGCTGTAAAGAAACATTTGCTGATGTGTTTTGTTGTATCAAGAAACAATTTCCGGGATCGTTCTGATTAAACTTTGTTTGGCACATTCTTTACAGAAAAATATTAGACAACAATTATGTTGTAGAGAATAGTGAGAAAGACTGTGTTTGTCTGCAATGCAAGTGTTTTTATCTGAGTCTGGAAAAGGAGAAGAATAGAAACAATATCAGTTTGAAATACTTTT
>WEIU01023049.1:142241-152381 GCA_013389925.1 Aegithalos caudatus | reverse complement strand
TTTTTTTTTTTTTGCATTTCATGTATGCCAGTTCTCAAGCATACTTGAACAGATTTAAGACAGTTCTTCAGTGTTCCTTTCTCCTCCTGTACTTGATAGGATTGTTAGCAGTGAGTCAGTTAGCCAGCTTGCATTAATGTATCACTATAGATTTGTATTGGTGATATGAAATGTAATTACTAAAATAGCACTGGAAACCTTTGCTTTTTCTGGTAGCAGTTAAATGAATTCCTCTCCTCTCCTCTCCTCTCCTCTCCTCTCCTCTCCTCTCCAGCTCCTTGAGGAGAGCCACAAGCACTGTGAGCAAGGGTGGAGGTTTTCAGCTGTGGGAGGCTTTTGGAATTCCTCTGCCAGTGCTGATTCATTGAAATGCTGTTACAGTATTTATAAACTTTTTTATTTTTTCCCCACGGTGTAAATGTACTTTTTTCTGTGATATTTAAAATGGTAGATGTAAGACAACATGTCTATAGCATACAGTCTATAAATTACACCAATTGGAGGATTATGCAAAGAAAACAGAAGGAAAAGAAAATGGGAAGATATTTAAGAGAAATAGGGGTAGATGCAGCCTGTCCTGAAATCTAATGCAGATAACTGTTTACAAACGGAAAAACAGGCTTGGACCGAACCTCAGCAACCCAGAGACTCCTGTTCTTGAGCTCCTGAGATGTTGAATTGTTGTTGCTAGTTCTTTCTTCCATCTCTATATAATCATTCATTCTGTGTGGTCCCAGAAGGCACCAGTTGCTTTGCTGGCAAGAAGCCCATACTTGCAGGTATTATCCTGTGTGTAGGTCTCAGCCAACATATGGCAGTTAAAATCCTCAGGTCATTTACACTTCAATGTTATTCTCTTTCATTAGCTAGTTCAGAAAAAAATGTTCCCACAAAGTGTTACTGTCTGCTCATATCACTGCATAGTGCCTTCAAGAACCACACAGACAGCTGCAAATAAAAATCACCACCGCATTTCAATGCTGAGATGTGTTCCTTGCCACTACTTACCACTGCCCATCTTCCTGCCACACTTATCAGGACTGTGCCGGCCTGCTGCTGCAACTTCAGCCAAATGAAGCTGCTGTTACCAGTCTGAGGCTGTACCCACTGCTGACTGCAGCTCTGCTGTACCTCTCCCAGGCAGCTGCCTTCATGTTACGTACAGTTTCCTGAGCACTGCAGCAGAATGCAGCACTCAAAAGGGTATGCAGGGATACTCTGGCAAAGGGTGGAAATTTGCATCTTCTATGAGAAAAGTCTAAGAAATGAGCATTTCATCCAGCTGTGACCTGATCCTGCTCTCGCAGTCATGGATACTAGTGCTGGAAAAGCAAGCTGAGCAACCCTCCCCTGCATTTGGAATGGTAAAAGAAAAAGTTTTCCAGAGTTTTGACTACAAATCAAATAAATGGAATTATGTCTAAAGCTGAATTACTGCATTACTGCTCTGCAGGAAAAGCTGAAGAAAACCGTTGCCATGGCTATTGCATTTGCAAAGGAGACTCTTTTGTGCATCTCACAGTACACTGCAACCAGCAGCCTCTGCATTGTCTCCTCTCTCTGGAGGTTCCAAATGTTACCTTGATAATACCTGTCCCCTTTGTATGCTGGCAGGAGGGAAGAAAGGGTCAGAGATGGAGAGAGACCTTGGGGATGCTGAGCATCATGTGGCTTTTCACATGTGGATGTAAAAGGATGATGTCCTGAGTGGCACAGGCAAGGCCTGGTGGTCACCTAGTTCAACAGCAGTGTTTGAAGCAGGTGCTTTATTAATGGTTGGAAATCTAAAGTGCACAAACAGATGAGCAAAGGTGGTAGTCAGGCCAAAATGGCTGGGCCAGCAAGGCAACACACTTGGAAAATACTCTCTGGCATCAGTCTCAGCCTCCTCTCCCCAAAGCAGGTTAAGTGTTTAGAGATGTCCCCATGCTTTGTTATGCTCGGCTTTTAAAGACGATGATCTTTATGTCACAGACGGCTACACGTATTTTATTTAAAAGTCTTTTAGGGATTGTACAATGGAAAGCAGAGCTAACACAGTCCTTATGCATAATGGTTTATTTGGCTTTCTCTACAGCTGACACTTGTGATTTTAAATTTTTCTTTGTTCTGCCTGAAGGCCTATAAGGATTTCTGCATAAGTACTGAGACATATTAATTGGAATAAGCCATTTTTTAGGATTTTTTTTTTTTGTCTCTTAAAAGTCCAATCCTATTGCAAAATTTCTGGCATTAATTTTACATGTTTCTCTATCAATTTGACCTGTGGAAAATGTGAAGTCTTGCAGCTGCCACCTCACCCTGCACTGTATTTATCCTTTAGAGAAAAGGCAAAGTAAAAGCAGCAGCTCTTCCACCTCACAAAACCATCCATCTCATTTGGTGTAACCACTAAATTGGAGGAAAAAAGCCAAACCCAAAGCAGAGATAAGGCAGTTTCTCCTCAGATTTCACTGCTGGTGATGGTCTGCCTGCATTCCCTGGCTGATAACCAGAGTTTAGGGCTACCCAAGGTACTAAGGGCAGTACCTGGGTACCCAAGGTGCTAATGGCATATATCCCAGAGATTTATTATTCTTAAATAAGCTAAGGCAATCTGTGGAGAACAGCTTTAATGAGGTCAGCACAGTTAGCATTAAAAGCTAAGCAAACATCTCCACTCTGCTCTAACTGAATCTTCTGAGGCACGCTTCCAAGCCTCAGTAAAATGCATCCAGCTTGCAGAAGGAAATGGAGCAGATGTTTATACCCTGCAGCAGTGGAAGTGGCAGCCTAGATAAGGAAGGAATTGGTTACATGAGTGTCTCTTGTAGATTAATGCAGAAATGTGAAACCCATCGTCCGAGGCAAGTGCTAAGAACTTGTGGACTTTCCTCAAGCAGGCAGGTTGTCTGCATAGGAGGGGGTATGTGGGACAATGTCCAAAGGGACGGGTGGGATCAACAGCAGCTCCACAAAGAGAACTACTGCCAAAATGAGAACAGTCTTATCAGAAAATCACCAGACAGACAGAGACACCCCTGCACAAGGGAACTGAGTAGCTGAACCCTATGTCATTTGAAAATACACCAACCCTCTGACTCCTAACATAGACTTACCAGGTTTAGAAATAGTTTTCCTGCTCGTCCATGCCCTGTCTTTCTTCAGGGTTAAGCTAGAGCCAGCAATCAGAGATAAACTAACAAAAGAGTCCCTAGTCATGATTTAGTAGGAAACTATCTTCAGAGAACTCTTCACTAAAAGGCTACACACTTGACTCTGACCAGCTGCTTGTGGAAATGGTTAGAAGGCAGAAAATGAGAGCAGAATTTTCCAAACATGTAAGCATGTGACAATGTGTATGCATACTCACACACACACCCACGTGGCCAGAAACCACTGGGATTCTTTCTGACAGACAGAACGGTTTCAGGATATATTTGGCAGTTTAAAAGGTCACGGCTAGTCGGAACAGCTCAATGCCTCTGCAGACTTCCAGTGACAGTTACAGCTGCAGATGACTAAAGTGTAGGAATGCTTACAGCACTTGCATCTGAAGCCAAGGACTGAAATACTATCCTCTGCTCCCAGCCACTCAGCAGCGTATGGGAGAGCTGCAGCGCATGGCGTGCCGCAATCCAGACCGTTGCCTAGCACTCATACTCTGTTTTGTTTGCTCTCTCTGATTGTGCTGGCTGGGGCTCAGGATAAATGGAGTATTCATGCAATTATCCTGGGAAAAGTAGCTTTACCGCATGGATGTTTGCTTCCAACTTTTTTGAACTCCCTGGAGGCTTTAGAACATTCCATTAACCCAGAGTGCTCGCTAGCCCATCAGATCTGTAGTTTTTCTCTGCAATGAATTAGTGGAAATGTCTGTGCAAATGCCTGTGAGTTAAATATTCCTATTCCCAAGTATCATGATTAGCCTAGTAGGTTTCATTGTAGATGAAATGTCTGTTCTATACATGGAAAGCAGAGGATGTAATGTATTTTTTATTCCATCCCCTGTGGAAATCTTACTAATTCAATAGCTAAAATTCTGCTTATCAACACTGTTGGACCCATCTTTTCCTTGGCTTGAGAACTAAGAAAGGAAAATAACAGGGGAATAATTTGTGTAGTTTCAAAAAAGGGTAGCAAGGAGACTGTGAGCAGTCTGTTCTGAAAGTTTCACATTTATAATATACCAGAATGGGTATAGACTCAGGGACACCAGAGGCTTCTGGTGTCAGAAGGGCATAACCTGAACTTTAACAGAGCATAGGTATTAGTCAAAACAATCAACTGTAAAAAAAATCACAGTACATGCCCAACATGTCTCTGGTAGAAGATCATACCATGGCAGAACAGTGTTCAATCCCAGCATGAGCATCAAAATAAATACACCTGGCTTTACCTAATAATGGCACAGTTAAAGTACCATGAGCTAAGCCATCTAATTTGTAAAGCTAAGTTTTTTTTTGTGCTTATTTTTTAAAATCTCTATCTTAGACAATTGTTGTCTCTAAAACACTGTTCTGGTGAATCTGAGACAAATGTTGTTTTGGTAGTGAAATTTACTCTGCTAGTTGCTTTTGCTACATTTAAATCCTATCCTGTAAATTTACAAGTCTTACTGCTCCAGATCTGCTATGGAGCCTAGGGCAGTTTCTACCAGAATGCCACACTGAAGAGGCAGTGTACAGTCACGCACTGGCTAGCAGGAATGTCTTAGGGTATATGAATTCAGACATGCAGGTCTTTTATTACACATGTCAGGGATTGCCAGGAGAGGGGAAAAGAATTGTCTTCTGGGAGAGAAATTCAGCTTTCTCAAAGTTGGCAAATACTGCCTTGAAAGCTAGGTGCACCACTGCCACTGATTTTAAAGATATAAATATTGAATATCTGAAAATTGCAATGTCTGTCAATGTACTTTCAACCTCTTGAAATAACACCAAGGCAATGGAGAGGGGAAAGGAAATTCTGCAGCTTGCACATCAAACACCAAAATAATGTGGAAAGCTGTAGATTAATTAGAATGTATAAAACCTCTGAATTCCTTTAAAATTGTCTTATTTACTCCTGCTAGAAATGCTTGCATTGTGTGGAATAGCATCTGTGTCCTGTAGTATATTTCCATTACTAAACTACTGCATGTATTTGAGGAAAGTTAATCTGTATATATGAAAATATGTACATACAGGCATACAGCTATACAAATGTATAATTTAATAGCTATAATATTCCTATTATTTGCAAAACTTTTTATATATTGCAAACAAACTTAGATCATTACCTTCTTATTTCCCTGTTTTCATAGTATAGAAAAAATTAGAGTGACAAATAGTGTTATGGATACTTGGGAAAAAACCCTGAAAAAAATTAGAGTGACAAACAGAGTTATGGATACTTGGGAAAAAACCCTGACTCCTCTGGAAACAAAATGTCATCCTTACACCCTGAGGTGAATAGGCAGAGATGCTTATGTCTTCATATGAAAGAGGCTCCTCCCAACACCAGACTTCTCTGTCTCAGCCTGTGTCCACAGGTGGACTGCAGACAGTTTCTGCTGTCAGCTGTGGGTTATATTCCAAGGGACTAGGAAAGCTCACAGCTTGCAGGGGTTCAGCAAACATGCCAAAAGTTTTCAGATCCTGCCGACTCCCATCTCCAGCCATGTCATAATTTCTCATGATTTTAACACCAATCTGCACAAGTCTGTTTGCTGATAAAACAACTAATGGATTCAGCTCCCAGAATTCTATTGTCAGGATGATAGAAAGAAGAGTTTCCAATTAAAGGAAGAAACTTCGTTATCTGGCTTGTCCAGAGTGCACTTCCATGTGAAGGGCTGGGTTTTTAGACCAGAAGTCGAACATTAGATCATCCTTGATGTGACCTAATTTGCACAAACACAGTTTAGGAGACTAAGCCTATATTTGCAATTACCTAATGCATACAATCTCCCCAACCTGAGGATGTGTCTAAGGCACACAGACCTTGCAGCACACTTGCTGTCCTGAGGGAGAGAGGGCTATCTTGTGATGCAGCACACACAGACATTGCTCTTGGATGAGGCTTAGGCAAGATGAGAAAGTTCCTTCAGCCCTCAAACTGGCCCTGGCCCAGGGGTGCAGGTTTGCATCCCTGGCCAGCCAATGCAGGGCTTTCCCCACAGTGTCTCAGCCCCTGGCAACAGATATTTTCAGCACAGGTGTCTCTGCCCTCACAAAGCTCTTCTGCTTTATATGAAAATACATAAACATTCATGGTTAAGAGCAAGTTGCAGTGATTGTGTGTAGCATTAATGGTGGTATCTGTGACACCACTGGGGCTGCCCGAGGTGTGGGCAAGTGCTGGCAACCAGGAAGGGGCTTTACTAAGGTAAGTGTCCAGCAGTTGACAAGAGTTTGCCATCCCTCCCTTGTTGTCCAGTAGTCAGGGTACCTTAGGAAAGATGTAGGATTCAGGCTATGCTTGAGCAGGTATTTCAATTTATTGAATAATTTAGCTTTAGCTCACATGTGGGCAGTTGTACAAATGTTTTATGCATCTGTCTGCTCAGCTTGCCATTTGCTCTAGCTCCCCCTTTTGGAGGCCTGCTCGATATAGTATCCTATATTGCCTTCCTGACCCGACTCTCAGCCAGGTCTGTGTAGGCAACTGGGTACCAGTTCAGGGAAGACAAAGACTGCAGACGTAACACAGAACAGCTGGAGTGCTTGTCCAAAATAGAACACAGATTTTTCTGAGTTAGCTCGGGGTCTGACAGAAGTACAATCATGCTGGGGATACCAATTGTTGCATAAACAAAAGAGAGATAAAGACTTTGAAGACATCACTGTATTACTGCATAAATATGCCTTCTAGTGCCAAAGCTAACAACTGAGATATGGATTGATTTCTCTTTGCTGTATTGCTGAGCACAGTCTGCCTTGAGGATGAAGAAATCTCTGCACCTTGTGTCATAGGGGTAAGGAAATAAAGGGTTGAAACTGAATACAGCATTTACAACCACATCTCTTGCTGAAGTCAGAATGTGACTTCCAAAATACTATTAATGGCAATCTTGAAAACCCCTCAGCTGGTTCAGACCAAGAACTGTCAAGAACTGTCTAGTGACCTGTGACTTTTTCCTCATGGTATTACCATTTGTAGACAAAATTAATATCAATTCATTCTGGAATGAGGGATGTGAATACAACAGTAGAGCATTGATATATGAGACATAGTGCTACAGAGCTGTGACCCAGACACTGAGGGAATAACTGCTCCACGTGAAACCAGAGGTGTCTGCAAGGTTGGTAGCACCTTAATCCCTTGTATGTGACAAATCCCTTCTGCCATCTACTGTGAACAGCTGTGAGTACAAAAATACCCTGAGGTGAGAATTAAGTAATTGCAACACTATTATTTCACTTAAGCATTCTCCATTCACAGCTCTCAAAACCAGAGTGTTTTGAGGAGGGAAGCTGCAAAACTGAACAAGCATCAAGACTAACTTGTTCTTTTCAATGGTATGCATTGTGTTTGTGGCACCACCAAAGATCCCAGCCTGACATCAACACCCTTCTTCCCCATGGGCATGGGGACATTTTTTCTACATCCAGCACGGGGTCAAAGAGAGGGGGAGGTGAGACAAATTAAATTGTCACTGGAACCATGTGCCCATGACAGATTGACTAGCTATGAATGATTGAAGTTGAAACCTTAAAGCATGGATTGATATCTCTTGTATTTTTCATGGTGCTTCTGGTACGCTAGATCAAAATACTTGTTTTTTACCTCCAGGAAGTTGGGCTTAGGTTCATTCTGGGGACCAGACACTAATGCAGTAGGGAAGTCCAGGCTGGGGCCATACCATGCTGGCTCTCAGTGCCCTCAAAGCCAGGTACTGCCAATCAAGTGCTTTCTCCACAAGGCAGTGTGAAACTCATAGAATTCATAGGACAGCAGTCAGGAGGCAGCCGCATTGTCAGATCTCCTCAAGTCGACTTACTTCGTGAGAATGGCCTTCTTAAAATATAAATATTATTAAATTCTTAAAGATGTATATATAATGAGATATGAAAGAGAAAAATGGCAGCAGGGCACTCAGAGAAGTATAACTCCTGTAAAATTTTATTTAATAATTAATTTCTCTGCTTAATTCACAGATGACTACACCTAGTTACTCCAAGGTAGATTTCAGAAATATTAAGGCAGACTTATTATTTGCCACAAGAGTAAGATATTTTTATATAAAGAAGAAGCCCAGTGGTCTGACAAGCAGAGTCTGAACTTCCCATCATTGTGCCTTGTGGTTGCATGCACGGACTTATCTTCTGTCATGGTCCAGGCATTATATCTTGTCCTGGTTTTGGAAGGACAGGTATCTGCTAGCAAAAGCTGGAAGTTTCCTTTGAATAGAAAGTGTAAACCCCTCCCCTCAAATTATTATATTTTCACAATTAGGGGCTCTCAGGCAAAGATTTGGGAGTAACAGTCCTTTAATAGGAATATTAAAAATACAAAATTAACAGTATAGAAAAGCATGCAAATAAAAGAAATAAAAACCCTAGAAACCCCTGACAGAGTCAGGGATGTGACCTGATACCCTGTTGGTCAGGGTGTTAGAAGCAGTCCAGATGAATCCTCCTGGAGTAACAGACACAGTTCTGTGGAGTAGAGATGGTCCTGAAGAAAGTCCAGTGGTGGTGAGATGGGTCCAGCCTTCTTCTGGGAATCCAGTAGAAAACAGGATGAACTGGTGTTCCTGTCTCCCCTTCTTATCTAGGTAGGAATGCCTGGGTCCCCCCCAGCTGGGCAGAGCATCTCACAATGGGATAAGGTAATGTGTCAGGTCATTGGTGAGCATTAATGGTCCATTATCAGAAAATATCAGCTCCAAAAGTCATGTTTGGCCACCCAGCAATTAGTTTCCTAGCAACCTAATGGAAACAATTCAACTAATACATAGGAAACAATATCCAACCTCCAACACATCTCTGAAGGAGCCATTCTTGTTCTCCTCTGGCCTACTTGTCCAATATTCTTCCCCTGGACCCTGTCTCAGGACCTTGGCCTAATTCAGAGCTGGGAAGGGGTGAAGACAGGTGTGTTTGACACCCACAGATGCATTACTGCGCCCACTGCCCTGTAGTTTGCAAGCCCATCAGTGCTGACTGCACTGCTTACTGTCTGTCCTGAAAACTCCAGCAATTGAAAGGGAAGGGATGGAAGGGATGGTCAGTCAGGTTATCATCTCCGTGTTCCCTCCAGCACAGAACTGTTCCCTACAGTACCTTACTTACATGTGCTATGATTTACACAGCCTATCGTGACTACCAAAGTGCCCACAACTTTCAAATTACTTTTCTGGCCTGGCAGAGCCTCCCCACCAGCATATTATTTTTGAGGCTAAGTATACCCTTTCATCTGTTTGTTTTCTTTCCAATTGCTGTTGACTACACCCAGCAAATCTCTTCAAATAAATCCTCCATTTCACTGACATTTCTTGAAAACTTTCTCTTCTTTCCCCCACTTCCTTTTAATTCATTCTTTTCACACAGTTAGGTCTTTTAATGCCTTTCCATAAATTAATATGACCACTTCCTTAAAAACTCTAATGGCTTTACTCTAAATTCCCATCAATTTCTTATGATCTTTCTTCTTCTGAATCTTGCAGACAAAACAACCAACAAGCCGCCTGTGCACCATCCAGGACCAGGTACAAAGGAAAAAGGGCTACCCAGTCTATGATACATTGCTTTTGTACATAAAATGACAAATTGAACTGTTTTTCTCTCTCTCTCTCTTTTATTTCCCCTCCCCCCGCCTTTTCTCTTTTTTTGAACTAGGGAAGCTACTAGATTGCATTTCAAATTTATATCCAAATTACTGCCCATTAATGCTTTACAAGTCTTCTCTTTTCTGCATGTGGCTTCTTTCCGTCACTTCTAGGTAACATGGTTGTGACAGAATTTACATTCCCTTGCTCAGGTGCAGCTCTATTAGGATTTTTCTCCCCTTCTGTTATCATGGGAATGCACAGTAAATGCCACATCCTAAGCCTGTAGCAAGCAATGTGCAATCTCGGGCAAGAAAAGCAAATTTTGCACCAAACAGTAACATTGTCCAGAGCCAGAGCATCCTCTGAGCTGCAAAATTGGACTTTTGATTCAATTTTTTTTTTTT
>WEIU01023049.1:107912-132584 GCA_013389925.1 Aegithalos caudatus | reverse complement strand
GTTTTTAAAATACATTAAAAATATTTACTTGAAGTTAGAAACAGCTGCCAGTTGCAGAGCTCTGCTGTGAGGGATAGTGTATGGAGTTGAGTACACCCTGAAAAAGTTCTCTTAACTGCTGGCTCAGCCAACACCCATGTGCATCTGGTTTTGCCTTTATCAATAAATGCAGAACTAAAGATGTTCTGAGGGACCAGCCATTCTTTAGTTTTGGATTGACTGCTGTAGTCTCATTTTAACTAGACTTCCAGCAGCATAGCAAGAATAAAGTGTTTGTGTATTGGTAAGTTTGTATATAGGTCTGCATTTGGTATCTTCCTCTCTTAGGAATGTCAAGATCTTATCCTTTCCCAGTTGGCATATTGATAGTTTTCTGGTCTGTGATGTCAGATAAAGATGGAGAGAATTATAGTTGATAAGCTATATATGCCAAATTTGCCAACTTTCAATACACCTAAATTTGCTTAAATCTCTACTCTTGTAATTGAAAGTTTTGTTAGTCTCAGTAGTGATTGTAGTGTGGCCAGACCTATCACTGACTTAGTGCTATTAATGTTAAAAATTGCCTGAGGTATTAGAAAGGTGAAAAATCACTTCTCTTTGTATGAACTAGACGTAGCTTTATGAATCTTGATCTAACAGGTAGTTTCATGTGCCAGTTTGTGTTGGGATGTCTTCCTCAGTTTACTTGTTAGTAAATGATTGTAAAATCACAGACCACTCTTCAGAAGTGTTTCAGGAAAAGACTGTTTTGAAAGTTAAGTTCACTGGCCATAAATGAAGCACTCTAGTATATTTTATGTTGTGGGTTTTTTTAATATTTTAATTTTACACTTAAAATACAATTCAGGGGACAAAACATGTTCATAACTTTGGTGTAGTTGCAAAAACCTGAGTCATAAGCTTTAGAAAATAACTTTTTACTCATCTTTTGTATGATTCGTGTATCAGCTAAATTTTGAAATCTGCTGGGCCTGGATTGAGACTAATTTTGTTATGGATAATTCAGTTTTTCTGTTATTGATATTTTTCTGGTTGCTGGAATTGAGACCATCGAAGAGGCTTTCAAATGTTCTGTGAGTTCTTTTTCAGATGGTTCACAAAACAGTTTGAGAAAGAAGCAGGAGTTCAATTTACATGTGAAGTTTTGAGAACTGAAAGATAATGAGAATGAGGAGTGGATGTTTGGGATAGTAGTGAGGAAACCACAGCAAAAAGCCCCATGCCCATTAGAAAATATTAATCTAAACAGTTTTTAAGTCTCTAAATCCTTTTTCTGCTTACTAAAACTTGCAAAGCATTAGACAAACATTTTCTATCTCAGCTTGACAGAAGATAAAAACAAGCTGCTATGTGATAATCTGCTAATATGAAACACAGAATAGAGGTTTACATTGTGGACCTAAGGTGTTTGGATCTGCTGGTGAAAGTGGATATTAAATTTAGAGGGGAGTAATTATGATTTGACCAGACCCTTCTGAATTTTGCTTTTCTGTTTTTTTTTTTTTTTCTTTTCTTTGACTTTATTTACTCTTACTGTGCCTTGTTAGAAAAGAGTTATGAAGTCACATGCGTAAGTTACAAGGTGTTAAAATTATTTGTGTAGGCCTACATTAAGTTCTTATAATTGAATTGGAAATGGGATGAATTTACTATTCTGAAGTGTTTTTAATCAGTATTAAATATTGTTTCCTATAAACTTAAATATGTATGAATTTCACATATTTTGCTTTGGAATTTACCATATTTAAGCCAGGGTAAACAATACATTTCTGGCAGAAGGAATGTATTAATGGAAAGACTTCACCTTTTGTTTTAATATATTCCTATACAGTGTTAGGCTTTTAAAGCACATCTCAGGTATGCTTTTGACTAGAGTTTAATTAATGAAATACTTCACTATAAAGAATCAAGTGTGCATTCTAGAGATCAGAGTCTGGAAAAAAATTAAAGTGTATGAAGATAAATAGGAGTGGTAGACTGTACAAATATATTCTTATGCCTCACATGACCCGAAGATTTCTAGTGCTTTCTTTCCTAATCCACAGTAGTTTACTTAGAGACTAGAAATACAACAGTAAGGCCCGCTGTGTATCACTGTCTTGTTGGCATTTAAATCATAAGCCTACTAAAAATAGAAATAAGGAAGTTTCCTGAAACTCTCAACTTGAAAAAGTCAATGTTATTACTAGGAATGGGCAGACAACCATTAGAATAGGAGGTGTCCTTTATAGGTGTGGAAACTGGCTAGCAGTGTCACAGAAACTGCTGATCTGATGAGCAGTTAACTGCATTTGCCAGGTTGACAATATAGGAAATCTTAATCAGGTTCTGAGGTAGATGTTAACATGAACCTTCAGTTAATTAATTTTGTGTGAAGCTGAAAAGCTTCTATGCCTGTCTGTAATATCTACAATATAGTATAAAGAAAAGGGTAGATGTAAATTGTGTGGTTTTAGAGGCAGTCAACCACATAAGAGACTTTGTTATGTTAGGAGAGGTCCTGGAAAGTTTGTCTCCATTTTTTTCTTTCTGCTCCAGTGAAGTACACATATCTCAAGTAAAGTTAAACCACCATCTAGTTGCAGCCAATTAGTTAGATATTTAGCTGTGATATCCAATACTTGCTTTCTAATTTTCTGTGAATATTTTCAAACAGTCCTTACTAGAAATTTCCTCACATGGTAGCAGAACCGGGATGCCATTAAATATAAAAGACTATGTAATATCTTACTAATGGAAAATAATCTTCATGTAAATCAAATGTTGCTTATATAGATGTCTGTACATTATGTGTTGTGGGCATTTTTTTTCTTCTTGTCTTTAGGAATCCTAGCAAGAAGAGCAGGGGGGTTAAGATGGGACTTAAGGGTAAAGGCCTAAGCAAGTATTAAGAATACTTTCCCATACATAGTACATTCCCATGACAAAATATCCTGCTCCTTTAGACTATACCTGCAGTCTCAAAGACCCCAGCTAAGATGAAGGGTCTGTTGTGATGTTTTCCGTTGAGTAAAGTAATTTCTTCAAAACATGAAAATCAGAAGAGGTGGCAGGTGAAAAGAGGAAGAACTATAGGATAGGTGAAAACAAATCCAATATTGGGTTAGTCCAGCTTTAATTTTCATGCAGATCCCACTATTTTTTAATAATTGCTGGAGGCTGAGAGGAAGGAAAAGTTAACAAGAGAAGTGGTAAAATTGAAGTAACATGGAGTTAGGCACCTTAAGTTTCTGTTTCATGCTTGAAAGCAGCTAAAAAATCCCTTATAGAATAAATTATTACAGTTGGATTATGGAATATGAACAGTGATTATCTAGTCCAACTGTCTGACCAGTTTTTAGCTAAATTGAATCAAATTAGTGAGGACATTGGCCAAAGGCATTTGAAACGCTGGCAGGCTGGGGGAATAAACCATCTCTAAAAAAAGCCTCCTCAGTGTTTGAAGCAAAGAAAAGTTTCCTCAGGTCTGAATGTCTCCTAGCACAGTTTTGAGCAATTCCCATGTATCCTGTCTCTGGATACCTAGGGACCTCCCTCTCCACTTCTCAGGAAACTGTGGAGAGCAGCAAGATAATCCTTCAGCATCCATTTCCGCAAACTCGACATATCCAATTCCTTAGCAGTTCCTTGCAGGACACTCCTTCTAGCCCTGTCACCATCTTGGTTGCTGTCTTCAGGGTGCATCTGAAGACTTTCACATCCTTCTTAAATTGTGGGGTCCAGAACTGCTCACAGTGCTCCGGGGAAGGCAGTGCCACTGCAGAGAACAGCAGGATGATCGCCTCCATGGGCTGGCTGGCTGTGCCGTGTTTGATGCAGCTCTTGGTGGGGTTTGCCCTGGCACACTGGTGGCTCACACTGAGCCTGCTGCCAACCAGCATCCCCAGGTCCCTTTCTGCAGGGCTGCTTTCCAGCCTGTTCCTCTCCCAATTCACGTTTGTGCCATGTTCTTCTCCCAATTCATGTGTTACTCAGTGCCAGGGGCAGTGTGCAGTGTCTGTTCTTGCTAAATTTCATGCCCTTGATGATTGCTCAATGCACCAGTCTATGTAGATCCTTCTATAAGTCGTCTTGTCTCATGAGAGGGTCAACAGCACCTCCCAGTTTGGAGTCCTCATGAAGCTCTCTAATGGTGCATTCAACTCCTGCATCCAGGTCATTGACAAATACATTGAACAGCACTGGCCCTAGAACCAAGGAACACCTCTGGTGACCTGTCCCAGCCAGCAGTGGCCCCATTTGCTGCAACCCTTTGAGCTCTGTCCTTCAGACAGTTCTACACCCACTGCACTTTGAGTCTACTCATCCCACAGTTGGATAACTTGTCCAGAAGGGTATTGTGGTGGACAACATAAAAGACAAAAAGGGCAAAACTTACTAAAAGGCAAAAATCCTACATTCAGTCTCTTCCCCTCATCTGCTGGAGATCATCCTTATACTAGAAGGATATCAAATCAGTTAAAACAGGACTTTTACCTTGTCAACCCAAGTTGATGGTATCTAATGATTGCATTGTCCTTTAAATGCCTTACAGTACCATTCAGTATAATCTTCCTCATATTTTTTCTGAGTATTGTGGTGAGACTAACAGGTCTGTAGTCTCCTGGGTAATCCCTCTTTCCCTTCTTATAAAATGAAATAACATTGGTTAACTTCTATTCAGTGGGGACCTTCCCAGACTCCCAAGACATTTAGTAACTGATGGGGAAGGGTACTGCCATAACAAACATCAGCTTCTTCAGTACTCGGGTAAATCCCATCAGGTGTCGTGGACTTGTGAACTGTGAACTGCTTCTCAGCTAGTCCCTGAGAAGTGTCTAAACAAATGGGAAGTCACTATTCCTGAAGTCATTCTCTAAATCCGGGAACTGGGCAGATGATGGTTTATCTGTACTATCAAAGACTGAGGCAAAGGAAAGCATTTAATGTCTGCACAGTTCTTCACCCACCCTCTGCAGTCAGATGCACCATCTTCAATAAGTATCAGTCTGGTATTTTCTTTAGACCTCCTCTTGCTATTAGTGTACTTTAAAAGCCCTTCATCTTGTCTGACACAATACTGGTCAGTTTCAATCCTAATTGAGCTTTGGCCTTTTGCATCTTGTCCCTTGCATATATGAATCACAGCTCTGTTAAATTTCCTGCAAGGCTTGACCTTATTTCCAGACAGCATACAATTTATTTTTCCTCCTGAGCTCCAAGAAGAGTTCGGTGTCCAATCAAACTGGTCTCCTCTCCTGTTTGCTCAACTTTTGATACAATGGAATCGCTGACTCCTGTGCTTTTATGTAGTGAAGAATTCTATTTTAATTCTGGTTTGAGGGGTTTTTTTGAAACCTGTTTATTTTTTTCAGATAATAATACCAAACATTTTGATTTTTATAACTGCATGACAGCTTTGCTTTCATAGTACATAAGTGGGGAAACAAACCCTATTTTAAAACCATTAATATTTGGAGCTTTAAAACTATTTTTTAACTATTAGCATGGTTAGATTTGGACTGTAATGTGATATGATTTGTGTAATTGTGTTTGTTGTCTTGCAGGAAATACAGCACTGCATGACTGTGCAGAATCTGGAAGTTTGGAGATCATGAAGATGCTTCTCAAATATTGTGCTAAAATGGAAAAGGATGGTTATGGAATGACTCCCCTTCTGTCAGCCAGTGTGACTGGCCACACAAACATAGTGGACTTTCTGACCCAGCATGTACAGACTAGTAAGGCTGAGCGCATAAATGCCCTGGAACTTCTAGGAGCAACATTTGTGGACAAAAAGAGAGATCTGCTTGGTGCTTTGAAATACTGGAAAAGAGCTATGGAAATGAGATACAGTGATAGGACTAATATCCTCAGCAAACCTGTGCCACAAACACTAATTATGGCTTATGATTATGCTAAAGAGGTAAACAGCTCAGAAGAGCTAGAAAATCTTATTGCAGACCCAGATGAAATGAGAATGCAAGCATTATTAATTAGAGAACGTATTCTTGGCCCTTCTCACCCAGACACATCCTACTATATTAGATACAGAGGTGCTGTGTATGCAGACTCTGGAAACTTCAAGCGTTGCATCAATTTATGGAAGTATGCTTTGGACATGCAGCAGAGCAATCTTGATCCACTGAGCCCTATGACAGCCAGCAGTTTGCTGTCATTTGCTGAACTTTTCTCCTTCATGCTTCAGGATAGGGCAAAAGGCCTGCTAGGCACTACTGTCACTTTTGATGATCTAATGGGTATACTGTGCAAAAGCGTTCTTGAAATTGAACGAGCCATGAAACAAAGCCAGTGTCTTCCTGATCCAATACAGCTGAACAAAGCCCTTTCCATCATTTTGCATTTAATTTGCTTGTTGGAGAAAGTACCTTGCAGCTCAGAACAGGAACATTTTAAGAAACAAACTATTTACAAGTTTCTTAAGCTTCAGCCTAGAGGAAAGAATAACTTCAGTCCACTTCACCTCGCTGTTGACAATAATACTACATGTGTCGGTCGCTACCCAGTTTGTAAATTCCCCTCTCTACAAGTTACTGCTATCCTGGTGGAATGTGGTGCTGATGTAAATGTCAGAGACTCAGATAACAACAGTCCATTACACATTGCTGCACTGAACAACCATCCAGACATCATGAATCTTCTTATCAAGTCAGGTTCACATTTTGATGCCACAAACTCATGTAAACAAACAGCTAGTGATTTGCTGGATGAGAAGGAAATAGCAAAGAATTTAATCCAGCCCATAAATCATACTACTTTGCAGTGTCTTGCTGCTCGAGTAATAGTGAATCATAACATATCCTATGCAGGGCATATCCCTGAAAAACTAGAGAACTTCGTTTTGCTCCATAGATGATAGTGTGGCATTCCAGAGCACTGCTTTTGAAGCACGACATGGTGATATTTTCCTTGAGCACTGTTGTGATACACCAGCGTTCTCTTAGCTTGCTCCGTTTTGCTTTCATTGGCTAGTGTTGTTAGCATCAGATCTGCAGAGTTGGTTACCCAGTATTTAATATGAATATGCCATATAATATATTTTGTGGGTTATTTAGAAATGTGATGCGATATTTAGACTTCTTAAATTGTCTGCCAAAGGCTTGTCTTTTCTGGTCTGATTTGCCTGTCGGGTGTTTGGGACTGAGTTGAGTATTTTCCACTGATGTCTTTTACTATAACTGTTATGTGGATTTTATACAGTTGGAAGGTCATCTTTTTTTGTTCGTTTGTTTTGCTTGAGCGTTTCTACTCTTACTCTCTTCTCTTTCTATGGACTCATTGCTAAACTGTGCAAGTTGTATGGACTTGTTAACATTTGCAACTACCATAAGTGCTTTTATCTTCTCTATGCACTGGCTTAAACATGACTGTTGTGTGTGAGCATATTTCTATGCACCACTTGGCCAATTTCAACTTAAATGCCAATCTTGTTTTGCAGTTTGTTTAGAGCTCTCCTGAGAATGCTGTCTTCATAGCATGATGAATTTTGGAGTTATTTATGAGCTCTCCAAACTTGAGTTTGACTTTTTTGACTGCTGTAAGTGCGGTTGCTTTCATTTTGATCCTCTGGAAAATTTTCCTAAATTGGGGAGAAGAAAATCTTGCTTTTTCTGATTGTAGTCCACTTGAAATTTAAATCTGAAAATTGTTCTGTTGCATTGTGCAGCTGGGGGAAGAGACCTCATGATGTACAACTGAAACCTTCCCCTCTGCACAAACGTCTTGCTTGTGCTGGTTTTGTGAATAGGTGTGAAGTTTGCTCAAAGTTTAACCTCAAACCTTAATGATACACTTCTATGAGAAATAGATCAAATATATGCTCTGCTTTAAAATCTGCAAATCAGCTTTAGCTACAAAAGACAACTAAAGCATGTTGATGGCATGATGTTTATCAGTCCAGATCTAGACATCATATAGTATAGTAAGTGGCTGTCTGCCAGAGTATTGAAAGTTCTATAGCAGTGTCCTTTTTTCTTTATTTTAAGTATCTTTATAAATATTTGCATGGATTTTTCATCTCTGCTGTGTCAGTTGTACTTAACAGAAGCAGAAGTTCTGTTGTGTATATAGCTCCTATTAAAGTACCTATTTTTTATAATATTTGCACAACAGCTTAGCTTTTGCAACAGAAAGGGCTCTTTTGACTTGATAAGAAGTCTATAAATGAAGATCATAAATGTGAGTGCGATTCAGGTAATTAATATAATTCAGCACTTTACTGTTGATTAATAGTAGGATTTATTATGGCACATTAGCCCTACAAATGTCTTAAAGTAAAATTAATTTCTGTTGGATATGATACAGTTTACTTGCAAATTTAGTCGTCTAGCATACTGGGTATTTTTGACTTAACGTTTCATCTCAGTCATGGGCAGTAAGTGTACCTATGGGGTTCCTGCTCCAGAAATCCAACAACTTGTTTTATGCCTTTGTCAGAGATAAGAAACATTTAGAATCCAAATTTATTAGGTTAGAAGGGTCTTTTTAATACTTTAATTTTTAAGTTGATGTTAGAACAATTTTGTCATTTGTGATTGAACTTGAGGAAGAACTTGTCTTGGGAGCACATAAGAATAGCCCTTCCTTGTTTTTGTTCTGTTTTGGCATTCCTGCCAGTGTATGGCAGTGTACAGGTGCCTATTAGCTTAGCCATTATTGCAAAAATTATGGGGATGTTTTTAAGTAAAGATACATTGAAAGCAGTGCTATTTGTGTATTGTCACTCCCAGAGTTGCTGTTTTGAAGCAATTCTCACCTGTTTGTCCTTTGCCATGTCTATGTTGTATACTATTACAAGAATCATAGAATCATTTAGGCTGGAAGAGATGTCTAAGATCATTGATTCCAACCCTTAACCCAGCACTGCCAAGTCAGCACTAAACCATGTCCTTAAGTGCCACATCTACATGTCTTTCAAATACCTCCAGCCATGGTGACTCAACTGCTTCCTTTGGGCAGCCTGTTACATTGTTTAACCACTCTTTGGAGGAAGTTTTTCTTTCTATCCAATCTGTATCTCCCCTAATTTAATGAGGCCATTTCTCCTTGTTGTATCACTTGTTACTCAGGAGAGGAAGGCAACCCCTACCTTGTCAAAACCTCCTTTAAAGTAATTTTAAGTTCTCCATTGAACCTGCGTTTCTCCAGGCTGAACAACCGAAGCTCACTCAGCTGCTCCTCATCAGATTTGTGCTCTAGACTCTTCTCCAGTTCCACTGCCCTTCCCTGGACATGCTCCAGCACCTCAATACCTCTCATGTAGTGAGGGACCCAAAACAGAACACAGCACTCAAGGCATGGCTTCAGTGGTGCCCAGTATAGGGGTACAATGGCTGCCCTGATGCTTCTGGCCACACTACTGCTGGAACAGGCTGGGATGCAGGTTTCTCTTGCATCACACAAGACTAAACTAGTCAATTGACTAAATTGCTGTGATTTTTAATGCTTAGGACACATGCCATTTGGCTTTTCATTTGTGAGGATGTGTAGTTTGTTTTTTGAATTTATACATTTTAATGCTTTTCTGCTGCTCTGTAAGTGGGGATAATCAGCAAATCATATCGTGTTAGAAATACGTTATACAGCAAGTCATAAAAATAATTCTTTTTGTATAGGTCACAGAGAAAAGGATTTTTAGAGTTTTTTACATTGTAATCTGTTCTGCTCTTTGGTGGTTTTAGTTTAAATTTCTGTCTTTATAACTGACAGTTGCCCTGTTTAAAATTAGTTGGACATTATTAGTTGATTGTTCAGACTGAGGAAGCAAAGGCTACAGGGATACCTTATAGGACCTTCCAGTAGCCAAAGGGGGCTGGAGAGGGACTTTTTACAAAGTCATGGGCTGAAAGGTCAAGGGGGAATGGATTTAAGCTGAAAAGAGTGAGATTTAGCTTAGATATAAGGAAGAAATTGTTTACTGTGAGCATGGTGAGGCACTGGCACAGGTTGTCCAGAGGTGTTGTGGATGCCCCATCCCTGGAAGTGTTCAAGGCCAGGCTGGATGGGGCTCTGGTCCAGCGGAAGGTGTCTCTGTGGATGGCAGGGAGATTGGAACTAGGTGATCTTTAAAGTCCCTTTCAACCCAAATCATTCTATTATTTATGATCATTAGTCCAGAAATATAATGTGAAGGTTGTTAATTGTTAGCATATTTATATGGAAAGCATTCCCAAAAGTGAAAGCATATCACTATTACTTCTATGTAAATCTAGTGAGTATTGCTACAAGAAAGGCTTATTGTGTTAGCTTCTCTTGAGAAACAAACCAGGCTATTATACACGCTGATTCATTGCACAAATTTCTGTCTGAATGTACTGATGTACATCAGTCCAAAGGATTTATCACCTCCATGCTGAATTTAATTTTTCATGGTGGTGAAGCTCTCTGCTGAAGAGAATACTTATCTTGCCAGGTAACTTGGACTTAGGTGTCCTGGCAGATGAGTTCATTTGTGGCCACTTTGCATTTAGACCTGTGTGTTTACACTGCTCTGTTTTATTCTTCTGTTTTAATTTTGTAATATTTTTAAGTGCTTTTTTTTACCATATTTCTCTTTCTATGTCTCCTTTTTTTTCTGATGAAACATACTGCTTCTGAGCTACTGACACAGAAAAATGCAGAAAACACTGTAAAAATAATTATATGCCCTGCAGGGATGAAATAAATTGATTAAACAGCTTACAGGTATCACTCCCCTAGAGACAAAGGAACTGATACCTCCTTACTTGTTCAGACTTCTAAGTTACATTTTTTGGGGAAAGGGATAAATACATAAAGTAGCTTTTCTTCTAACAGTTATGAATTTCAACTGAAGTACTTCAACAAGTAAGATGAAAAATATTCTCATAAAGAAATCTAAAATTATATTCCTATTTTTGTATCACTTAGGCTGGTAATAAGATTCCAGCTGTCTGCAGTGTCTCTGTTCCTTATGTTAAGTGCAGTGTAAAGACACTTTCTGAAGTGCAAGGCAACTTTGTAGTTTTCCATATATACTTCACAACACTCCCTGGATAGGAAATAGTCTCCTGTATTTTCTAAGTCCACGAAGAGCTGTCTTTAACAACTGTTTTGCAACTGGTTAAAATTAACCTCTTTCTATTTTTACAAACACTACTTTAAAGAAAGTAATGCAGTGCTATAGCAAAATGCTTAAAGGAGGATTTTTAATTAGATAAAAACCTTTTGAGGAAAAGTGTGCCTCTCCTCAGTTCTGTATCAGTTGCAAGGTGACAGTGGCAGGATATGGCTGCTCTTGAAAATAGCTTCCTCATGCTTTGAAATATAGAGTGGAATGACTGTTATACTCTAAAATGCTGAGAAGCATGAAAAAGTAGGATAAACACTAATCTTACCTTCTGTGACTGCAATGACACCAACTGGTATTTAATGCTTCAAAGTATTTTTGGTAATTTTTGATGACATACTAGACTGCTCATATTTCTTGGCTTTGACTGTAAAAGTAACTGTTGAGCCCTCAGTGAGGGCAGAGCAAAAAGCTGTTGTTGGTTTGGTTTTAAATAAAGTTGTACTTGTGTTCCATTCTATTGCAAAGACTTCCTATGCAGGACTAGCTCCGTGTATGGAAATATTGCAGTTTCTTTTTTACGTGAAGTAATTTAGCTTTAACAGTAATGTAAAAAAGGAATAACAAGCATATTTCTCTGCTCCTACTCTCTTTAGGCTCCAAATGCAGATTACATTAAAAATATGTTTTGGAGAACACCTGTCTGAGTGCATATATCTGTTTTCTCTTGGGTATTACTGGTCGGTAAATTACTTTTCCTGTTGAGTAGCTAAATGTGAATGCTGCAGCTTTGACCTTCCTGTCATTAAGAGTTGTACCTTAAGCAAAAAGTCATGTTTCATGCTCTTTCTTTCTGTGAAATTGTGGTCTGGCAAAGCCTTTAAATTTCGGTGGTGGGTAGCAGTAAAGAAAAGGCTTAAACTGGATCATACAGGAGATTATTTTCCCACTTTCTAGAAAAAGTAGTTAGTCCTACTGTTAACTGGTGGTAAACATACTACTTTCAGTTTGTAACCTAAAAGTAGATAGCAATGCCTTGTAAGAAGTAAGCATCAGTTTTCAAGAAAGCTGGACAAATTAATTTTCTTCTTCAAGCTTTTGAAGGATCTTCCATATTGCATGAACAAATTGAAAAATAGAGGAATAGAACATTTCAAGGGTGAGGAAGCAGAAGATCCTTTATAGAGGCATCTAGAGAATTGAAGACTTTGAAGAACATTACCATTGTAATTTCAAAATGCCTTTGTAGTTAGGCACAGTAGTCACAATCCTATCCTATAAGGAAGTGTACATTTCAGAGAGGTGGAACTTTATATTAGGCCTGATCAGTAACAATAGGATCAGAGAAGAAGAGCCTCTGGATGAGGAAAACTGCTCCAGAATTTTCCAATAGGATAGCAGTCACACAGGTGGCTTTAGTGAATTAGTAGGTTCTCAATTAGGAAAGGGAAAAACTGGAAAAGATAATTTACATTGTTATTCATCCTTCTGCAGTTGCAGATGATGAAAGATGTCTGCTGTTACCATAGGTGTGTAACCGTCCAAAAATGTTCCTTGGCAGTAGCAAGTGCTGGCTGGTGCTTGAAGAGCAAAACTCATCATACAAAGTAGTGCAGGATTAGGGCAAAAACAGACCAGTGTGAGGTGTGTTGCTCTGGCAAAGGCAATACTTTTGTTTGTTTTGCACATAATATCCAGAGGGCCAAATGCTATCCACAGTGAACAGCAGAAGGCCCTTCTCCCCCACTCCAAAGACTTAGCCTTTGGTGGATCTCCAGCATTCAGAAAAATTGAGAAAAGGCTATGCTCAGAAGTTATGGACAACAGTGTTGAGTTATGAACACAGGGGGAAAAAAAGAATTGCTTTCTGATTCATATAAGTGTCTGTCAGATGGGTGTGAGGCAATGTAAATTACCAAAATGGCAACCACTTCTATCAGATCATAAGACATGATCATGAGGCATGATCTGGGTTCCTCTCTGAAGTTCAAAGGGTTGCTTCTATCACATCTCCTGAAGATTTATCAAGTCATAAGTTCCTTACCAAAAATTCTCCTTAGAAGGTTTATTTGGAATTCCCATCTATCTGTAATTAGAATCCTAATTCCGATTTGAAATACATGTTTTCCTAGCTTTATATGTGTGATTTTATCATCTTTTAGCACTTGTCAGTCTTTCAGAGAGAGTTGTCCTCTCTCCACCTTCATGTGGTTAGGCTAAATCAACCAAAAGAACTCCTAACTGTAAGAATGAGTAAAAACCAGAATAATCTAGAGTTGAGTAAGCTGACAGAATGGTTCCGTTTTCCCTTTTCCCCTCTCTCGATTGTATACAACCAAAAAACCCCAGGACCCACTGGTTCACTAAAAACTTTTTACTGCTGAACCTGCAATTTAAATTGCCAATTCATTCCTTTTTACAATGGAAGGAACGTTTTTATACAGTAAACAGTTGATTGTTTTCCAGATTCTGTAGCTTGTATTGTCCTCTTCTAATATTTTAGGTGCCTGCATGTCACTTGTTCCATATACACACAGCATTATCCTAACCAGAATGTAAGGCAAAACATTCAGTGAATAAGCCAGACTTGGATTATTTTTTGTTTCTGTCCCATAGTTTCAAAATAGTGAACTTCTCTTTTTCTCCTTTCTTTTTTGCATGTGTGGCTACCAGGCATTTTATTGGCTAGTCTGTGCTTTTTGTTGGTTAGCTTGTAAGATGAGGTCCTCCTAGGATGACTGTACTCTTTCTGGTTTTCTGGCTAAGGGAAGCACATCTGCTGCTTTATCATGCATTGTTTTCCCATAATGCCTGTAGTAACAACTGCAGGGAGTTAAAAACCAAAAGAAAGAAGCAACAAATCCAAAAAAGAAAACCCAACAAAAACCCAACCAAAAAGAAAACCCCAATCAACCAAAAACAACAACAAAAAAATTACCAACAAAACCCTCAAAATCAAACCAGAAAACAGGACCTGCTGTAAAGTAACAAAATATGCCATGTGAAGCAGATGCCCTGAGAGTCGCTACAAGGAGTGTGGATGTTACTTCCAGTCCCATGTGGTAACCTTAGGTCTAGACAGCAGATAGTTCTGTGAGAAGGCTGGTTCGTGCAGGCTGCACCCACCCCAGCACTGCTGTGCAGATCAGGGATATGCTTTTCAAGTGGGTATACCAATTGTCCATCCTTTGCTTGTTTGGGTTCGTGTCACTGAATTGTCTTAATGCAAAACCTGTTTACTTTGGAATGCACCTGAGCTTAAAGAAGTGTTCCAAAAGCTCACTGGACTAATGGCTGGCTGGTTCATGGGGGCAGACTAGAAGTTGTTCTGAGATAACCCCTTTGTCTTCGCCCATTCCTCCTCTACTCCCATGGAGTGTCACAAATTTTGATCCTTGGCATCAGCTCCTCCATCCTACAGGCCTCCTTTCTAATACAAGTGTAACCACAGGTTTCAGTTTCTCTTCTGATGTTAAACATAAGTTGACACATATACATATGTTGCTTTTCCTCTTGCTTGTAGGTGGTTACTGTCCAGCATGCTTAACATCCCATAACCCATGTTCTGCTTTGAACTGGGTCATGGAAATGAGATAATGTAGTTGATTGCAAAAGGTGGATCTACCACGTCATTAACTGTTGGAAAATGAGTCAGCTGTGCCACATGCAATGCTGATACTTCCTCCTGACAGCATGACTGACCTTAGTACAAAGTGCTGTTGATGTGTTGTAAAGAAATATTTGCTCCATTGTACAAAGGTTAGAAACTAAGGTCACAGACTCAGTGACCTTTTAAAATGACCACAGAAAGTATGGACAGTAGCAAGAAACAGGGTTCAGATCATCTGGCTCCAGGGACTTTAATCTTTGCTCCAGGTAGGTTTGACATTGGTAATTTCATAAACGAAGACTCTGCTATGGAACAAAACAAAAGAATTTCTTAGGGAAATCAGGCTGATATTATTGCACAGTTTTAATCTATGTAGCTATCCTTCCTCTCCCTAATTTTTCAGTATATTAGGCCAGTTTAATAAACTCAACAGAAATAGAGCAGCCTATGTGTGCCTGTAAGTTCCTTGAGAGCCCCAGAGTGAGCAGATGGCAGAGTCCATACTAACAGTTCCCACTGAAGAAGAGGATTTGGCAGGAGCTTGACTCTTATTAGGCATGAGAGAATCCACTCAAGAATTAAAATACTTAGGACCATGAAAAAGTCTTTGATCAGAGTCCAGGCTTTACCAGAGAGCAGCAGATCACTATTCAGGCTGTGCCATACTCGCATTACATCATGTGCAGTCAGTGCACCTGTTCATCAAGGTAGTAGCAGCTGAGCATGAGATTATCCTGGTTTGTTTAGTCTAATCTCCCTCATTAGGCAGTGTCTTGAGCTTGCTGTAATGGCACAGAAGGTAAATGAAAATTGGCCCAGCTGCGAAAAAAAGAAACTCTGGGACCTTCTGTGGCTGTATACTGACTATATTAGTGTACGTGCCAAAGTGGTCTGAAGTTAATTCTGTTGAGTAGTTATTATTGCCTGCTAAGTAAGTTGAGAGAAACCGTGACTCCCAGTTCTATAAGAGTTCTGACCTTGTTTGAATCGTGATTTCTGTTGACCTTGATACAAGTAATGAGCAAGACCAGACTCCTTGATCATTCTTTTTCAAAATCCTTCATGTCAATTCTCAAATCTGGAAACCATTGTATTAAAGAGCTCAAAGTGACATGAAATCTGGAAGAGGAAACATGTATCTGCTGAAGAACTGTTCTGTGGAAACAGATCTGGCACTTCTGCTCAATGATGTCTACTCTCCACTGAGCCTCCAGGGAATTTTTTCTGAGATCTCTGCTTCTGTCCATGCCTTGGCTTAATTTTCCAGCTCTCATGAATTCTTTGTGCAGCAGTGTTTATCCAGCTGTGATGCCTTGCCCTCATACCCCCCTGAAAACTGCAGTGCATAGTGACTGCCCTTGCTGCCACTGAGAGGCAGCTGTTGAACAAGTCAGCACTTCTCTGACAGCGATGCTTGGAAAAGTCCAGTGCAAGTGATTATGCAATGATAGCTATATAAAAATAAAAAGCAAATGTCCAGATTTCCCTCCATCCTTTGCAACCCTTTCTGAATATGCTATCATTGCTTATCATCATCATCATCACCCTGTTCTCTGCTGCCTGCCTTTATTGTTCCCAGTTGCTCCGTTGAGCTTCTTACCTCCCACTGTTGCCCTGCTGTCGTCGTTTGCTGAGTCAAGCCTGCATCGAAATGGGAAATGCTTGGGGAGATTTGGTGCTTGCTATGCCTTAGGCAGCTTGTGGTGTTTTTAAGCTGTGTCAGTTGGGAAGTGGACAGGCTGGAAGAAATGCAAGATCCAGCTTGCTTGTCCTTTCTTTATCTTCCTGGTGAGGGTGCTTAGCCTCCCGTCATGGTTTCACCCCAGCCAGCAGCCAGAACCCAGGCAGCTGCTCACTCACTCACTCCTCCACCAGCAGCGTAGGGGAAAGAATTGAAGGGTAAAATCCAGAAAACATAGGTTGAGATACAGATGGGTTAACAGGGAAAGCAAAAGGCATACACGCAAGCAAAATAAAAGGAGCGAATTCACTGCTTCCCATAGGCACGCAGGTATTTGGGCACCCCCACAAGAGCAGTGCCCCATCACATGCAATGGTGACTGACTTGGGAGGACAAACACCATTAGTCCTAGTGTCCTCTTCCTCCTTCTGCCCAGCTTTATGTACTGGTCATATGGTCTGGAATATCCCTTTGGTCAGTTTGGGTCACCTGTCCCAGCCTTCCCAACCTCTCATGTACTCCCAACTCCCTCACCAGAGTGGAAGTACAAAAAGCAGAAAAAGTCTTGGCTCTGTATTAAGTGCTCCTCAGAAATAAAGAACACAACTCTATATTATCAACTTTGTGTTCAGCACAAATTCCTGTACTAGCCACTGAAGAAAGCAGTCCCGTACTAGCCACTGAAGAAAACTGTAACCCCAGCTAAAGCCAGCACACCTCCTTATTAATGTGAAATGTGGGCTCTGTTAATCATACTGCACACTGGGTTTTGTTTCACATGATGTTGCAAGATGTACTCTGCAGGTATTGCTGGTCTAAGCTCTTGAAGATTCCGTAAGCAAATCTCATTCTGGAATCAATAATAACTGTATTTCCTCACATGCAGAAGGTACTTGAAAAGCTTTGCACCTGTTTAAACCCCTGTTCTGTTTCCTAGCTTGCTGATCTTTTGCTCTTGAAAATCTGCCTTTAAAAAGTGTCATTCTCTCAATATCTTTCCAGATCCCTCTACTTTGTCCACCAGCTTCCTGTGTTATGAGTCTTTTGCCCTTCTTTGCCGTAGAAATACGTGGTAGTGTTAGGAATGTGACATTTCATGTGTTTCTTCTGAAGATGTTTATTGACTGCAAAAGTGGAAAGTGCATTAAAATTGCCTCTTATAGGGTATTCTGTCTGGTTCTGTCTTGCTATTAACAAAGCAAGTGTCATTTACCCTAGAGGATAAGTTCTAGTAGATTAAAGAGAAAATTTTAAATTCCTAGTGTAGAAACATGTTTTGGCATGTTTTTTCATGTTTTCGAATTGAACATGGAATTGTTTTCTTGAATCCAAAAAGGATTCAAGAAAATAAAAGGAAGCTGGACATACTTCTAGTAAATGAAAAACCAAACATGTTATGCTACTGGTGGAACAGGAGAAACAAGCAAAACTTAGAGCAAATAAAGCTAAATGCACAGACCTGGCTGAAGGCTTGGCAAAGTAGGCAAAAGAAAATCTAATCTTGTACTGACAGCAGATTAAGTTTTGCAGCAGAGGAGGAAGAAAGGCCAGGAAGGGTCTTACAGAAGGAGGAAGATGTAGTGGCCAGTTAGACTTTACTGGGCTGTATGTAACTTAATGGTACCACGAGGGATGTCTGTCTTGCATAAACCCTTGCATTTACCAGCTCCTCATAAAAGTCTTTGCTCTCCATTTTGTGTGATGGGCAAAGGTTTGAGCTCATTCCCATTGCAGCAAGTGTGAAGGATGAAGCTGAAGAGTGCACATTCTGCTCTTCTCTGGCAGTCAGCAGCAGTGCAATAGGGATAGCAATGGCTGCTGCTAGAAGTCCCTTTCACTGACAGGCTCACTGAACACAGCAGCTGTCCCTCTGTTCTTCAGAACAGGGAGAAGTGAAGGAGTTGATCTAGGCAGCCCCCTTCTTTGAATTGCACTGTGATCTGAATAACACTGCCAGTCAAGGTATCCAGACATACTGCTCTAAAAGCAGTATGAAGAAAAGCCGGGGCAGTACCACTCTTTCCTAATAAATCTTCACACCCTGCTTCAGTCTTCGGCTGTGTGACATTGATCTGATACCAGCAGCAAACAGGCAAGAAGAAAAGTGAAAGAAGGAATGCAGCTACTGCAAAGCCAGTCTGATTTAGCAGGCAATAGTAAATTTTATTTGAGAAGATGAGAAGGTGCTGAAACACTCAGTGAGAAAAGTGTTGCTACTGTACTAACAGTGCAAGGCACTAGATACAGAACACTAAAGAGAGAACAGGGTCTGTGCTCACATATTGTGAACTGTCAGTCTTGAAATCTGAAATATCACCTCAGTAATTTTATCAAGGTTTGATCCCAGAAAAAAACAATAAGTAGAAAAGTAGCTTTGTGTCTTTTCTAAGCAATTCAGATTTTGTGAGTAGTCATAGAACCATCCTCTGACGTGACGCTAAAGATTCCTTAAATTTCCACTTTGATTTCCAAAGTGACTTCAGTGTCTTCTGTAAAGGATTTCTTAGCAATTAGCACTTTACCTTCTAGGCAAAGTTGTCTACGCAGTCAACTGTTCAGCAATCTGCTCAGCCAAAGAACCACTTTTGAAATGAGAAAATACTCTCTGAGACACAGAGACAGAAATGTTCTAAGCATTGTGTAAAAGCATTCAAAACCTAAAAAGCCCCTCAGTCCTGAAGAAATTTTTGTTCAAAAGAGAAATTTCAGAAGGTGGGAGGAAATATACAAACTTTCTTTAATCTAGGAAGTCTGTCTATTCACAGCTAAAAACACATTTGTTTTACCTGTAAAAGTTGGATAAAGACCTCTAAAAGAAAAAGATTAAGTAATGTTATCTAAATCTAATGTGTGTTCTCTGGAAAATGGCTGATGATGCTTCTTCCAAGGACATAGTTTCATTCAAATCAGTGAAATAATTTGCTTTCATACAGAAGTGGGATTTTTAATTAAGGGTATCGGAAGAATTTTTAATATTTGTTTCCACAGTGTATTCAGCACACTGCTGAAAGGTGTCTTGAAACTCCCAGACTTAGCATGTAGGGTTGAGCACCTGTGTAATGAACATCATATGAAATATTTGTCAGGGCCAAAGATTCCATCCTTGTTAACCAGGCAAGGCCCAGCAAGTATGCCTGCATTGTGTCAACATGTGTGTGCACAATTCATGGCATAAATATGCATGTGTAGCAAAACACTGAGTTCATACGCATGCACATACTTATAGACAGAGACCTGTGAACATTCTTTGGTCATTAATTGTGCTTTTAACATGTTCTTTTTTTTGACCAAAGTAGCAGAGACAGTGTGACTTGGTCTTGAGGCCAGTGCAGAGGTGCTGGGTAACAAAACTGAGGCATTGAGAAAACCAGAAGTGTTAACAACCACTGGCTTATGGCTTGTGTGGCTTGATGTGATACTGGCCTTTGGAAGAACATGCACTTGGAGAAAGCACTGAGCAGAACATTAATTTTTACAGATACTACCATATTTTGTGTACTTAATGGCATATGATGCAATTGCATATATGGGTAAGGAGACACTATTCTTTCTGGTTTGGCATGGTTGGAAAAATAGGTGACAACCTAATGTGGAAAGGAAAATAAATCCCAAACTGCCTTGATTTCATTTTGTCCTATGAGCATTTTAAATCAATTGCAAGCCACCACATGTGGTGATCCATTTTAAAGTTGTCATCTTACTCCAAGTTGTCATTCATTGTAACCCCTGCCCATCACCCTATCCTGGACTGGTTTTGCCCTATCCCACCTATCTCATTGGTCTGAGCCTTGGACATACCCCCTGGGGAGAACTCTCTTAAGGGGGAGTCACGAGGGCTCTCGCTCTCTCAGCCTGCTCCTCTGCCTTGGGGGAGACACGGGGCCTGCGTGCCTCGTGTTCCCCTGTGGGGACCATGCTTCCTCCTGGTGTGGGACCCCCCAAATAAACCCTTCTAATCAGCACCCTCAGAAGCCGTGTTGTGTCTTGCCTGCCCACATGCTGCTCTCCAGATGCTCCAGTAAGGCTCTGGTACCTCCCCGAACCCAGAAGAATGTTGCCTCTCCCCCCTGCGGCCGCTGGCCGGGCCAGAGAAGAGCAGGGGGGAGGATGGCAACAACCACATACACTTTTGCCCTGATGCCCCAGCAGATGTCTCTTGGATTAAATCTGGCAGGTATTGACAGAACATCTCAGTTGAGGCAGCTTATTGAATGGAAGAGGGAATAAGGATTTTTATCCCTAAGATGTTTTTAAGAGGAACACCTACAGACTCAATGGGGTTACTACATATAGAAGAGAGCTGCAATGAAACAACTGTGTTTTACCTCAAAATGGTCATACTATCTGCAAGATGGAAATACTGTTTGCTTAAGTATCTCACTTGCAAAACTACTCAGCTAGGAACTTGTCTGGTTCTATACAGAAGACGGATTAGAAATATCTTTGTCTTGCCTGCAGTATCTGAGAGACGTCAAAGTACAGAATTCTTTGTTATGCCCAGTGAGATGCTACAATAGAAAAAGCATCATTCAGTTGGCATTTATCTCAGTATGTAATTGCTATTGCCAGAATATGTCCCTAGCTGTTTTTTGCTGCAGAACATATACTGGGAGGAGGTGCCTCTGAAACAGTACAAATTGCAAGCATGAATTATCAACAGCAGGGAAGAAAAGAGGCAGCAGTTTGCAGAAGTAACAACTCTCCTTTTTCTCCGTCCCTAACTCCTGACCTGTGTATTTTAAAATCAAATGAAAAATGTTATTGTTTGTGGCTGTGATGCTAGCACTAAGGAGTGAACCAATGGTAGAGTTCTCATATTTGCAGACAGCCTGAAGCTTTGGCTTTTGGAAGCAAGTTGTTTTCTAGCCTTCTCTCCAGGATGACGATGGTCAAAACTCACAATGATACACAGCATTATTAGCTATGCAAATACCAGCTAAAGCTCCTAGGAAAGACAAAGAAATGTCAAGATTATTAATAGTGTTGCACTGACTCTCAAAACTTAGTGAAGCTTAGGAGTTTGCCATCACATTCCTCATATTTCCTGACTCCAGCTGCCTCTGTCCTGGTGCTGTGCACATGCCCAAGGTGGTTGCTACAGCAGTCTGTACTTGGCTCATATGCAATCCCTCTACAGTGTTTCTTCAGACTTCCTTCAGCTTGCACTATTTAAGATGAGCTGTGAGGGTAACACCTCCCATGGAAGGATACCTGGGCTGCTTTCTTCTTCCCATCTGGTACAATGTGGCAATGTGTTTGTCCAGCTAAAATAGACACTTTGCTGCCCTTTGAGGTTGAGAGACTTCTCTTGGAGGAAGTCTAAATTGTGTTAGGGGTTTGCCAACACAGGAAGTTTGTGCCATCAAAATACGCATGCAAACAAAGCACTACAATGGCAGGCTGTTGGGACTCATCCTTCAGGAATTCAAGGTATTTCTTAATTTCTTAAGGTACTCTGGAATCAAATTTGAAAGGTTTTGCCAAATAGAATATGGACAGCATTCAAAAGTCTAATGTAGTCTAACTGCTGAAGGGCAGAGGAGGAAGGAGATGCAGTGCCTTAGCAGAAGGGACTCTTTCTAACTTTTAGGCTTCATAAATCAGGGAAGGACCTTTAGGGCAGCTGTTTGGCCCAGGTCTGCTAGAAAAATTTCCCAAGTCAAATTGGTGGGGGGCAGCTGAATTGGCTTTTTTCTGACTATATTGCACCTTGTGTTTGAGGTGTTTAATGGAGACAGCAATAGCATCACCATGGAAATAAGAAATGGGGGAAATGTTTCTCCAGGAGTCTTCCTCTTCTCAGCCCCAAAGTGCACAGGGGTGAGGCCATGTGATTGCTCCTTTCTTGTTCGTGGAAAGATTTTAAATCTACTAGGTTGTGAATTATTGGTGTTCTCACACCTTATCAAGCTACAATATGTTGAAATAGGATTTAATTGTTCATACAGAGATAGGAGGTCACTGTGTACACAGCTGTGCAAAGTGAAATTTTGCCAGGCATGTTACAAAAAATTTTCAAGGATTGCAGAGGACTTCTGATTAAGCTAACAGTAGTTGTGTTTTGAAACACATATTTTATATCTCAAAACCTTTCCAAAATGTATTTGCAACGTGCTTTGGCAAATACCTGGGTTTGATGGTCTCATGCTTTTCAGCCAACTTTCATTCTCTTTCATTCTTCTTTTAAGCTGTTGGAAGCCCACATCAGAGTGGTTTTGGAACAGTGTATTTTGGAACAGTATCACAGTGCATCAAACTAGATTGTAGGCATGAGTTCCTGGTCAACTTCTTCCTGTGAGTAGCTTCACTGCTGTCTAGGAGATTGGAGATGTACTTCACCTGTGACTGTCAGCCAAATGCTAAGCATGCATAAGACACTGCATTTTTCCTAGCTGTTAGTGCCATCAGCTAGTCTTTTACAGGATCATCCAGGTTCGATGGGAGCTCAGGATGTCTCTTATCCAACCTCCATCTGAAAGCATGGTGAACTATGAATCCAAATCAAATTGCCTCAATACTTTATCTGGTTGAGTCTTGAAAATATTGATGGTGTTTCTCATAGAATCATCTAGCTTCTCTGCTGCTTATTTGGAGAAAAATAATTCTGTTTACAAGTCAGACCAGTGTATGGGGTACTTCTGCTTTTTGTCTTGGCTGGCTCAATGCACCACGCTCTGGAAAGTATGCTTCATGAACATATCATCTGTAAATTTTATGCACTGTTTGAGAGAATAGAATCATAGAATTGAATGTATTGGGCTGAAAGGGACCTTAAAGATTTAGTTCCAAACGCCCTGCCATAGGCAGGCATGCCGCCCACCCGCTAGATCATGTTGTCCAGGCCACATTATCTATTTGGATTTTTACCTTCTCCTGATATTAATTTAATAGATCAGCAAGCTGCAGATTTTCTTCCTCCACATTTTCCAATTGTCCATAGTGGTCTCATTTCTCTTTTATGCTTCCCTGTTGCTGATATTTTTCAGCCACCGGCTGTATTCCAGGTACCTTTGTCCTCACCTCTCTGATTCTACACTTCTCACAGCATCTTCTAGCCCCTGTTTCTAAAGTTCTGTGTAGTTTTTCCGTGTGGGTAGGCAAGGGTGTATATAATTATGCAGAAGAGCAAAGTTAACAGAAAAATATGATGACAAAGGCAAACAAAAATTCAGTAAGAACTGGCAGCAGTCTCATTCTGTATTCCCACATGCACATGGCTGATCAAGCTGCTGGTAATTATATGATCAAGTTATTTTATTCCCAAAACCCTTCCTTGTTCCTTGGACAGGATGTGATTCTGGGTGTGAGTCAGTGCTGTGCATTGAAGGAAGCTGTTTGCTGTTGCAGGAGCTGAGACATTTGTAGCAAAAGGACCCAACAATTGCAGGAAAAGCAAGAGGATAGCCGTGTGTTTAAGGGGACTGACCCCTGACCTGTCTGTTTGGATGACTCTGGTCCAGGATTTTGGTGATGCAAAGCAAGTGACTTCCACCTAAATTCTCAAAGGCGGTTACAGTGGGCATTTCACACTTTCCAGGTGCTTACTTACTTGATACCTGGTCTTGGAAACTCTCTCTCTTCACAGATATAATTGAAGTAAATAGGAAAGATTTGATTTAAATCTTATATAAGATTTATATAAATCTTATATAGAGAGAAATATGTTTTCTGTTAAAAATTTTTTGTATTCTTAAAAAATCATCCCCCTCACATTTCAAATATGAAATCAAAAGCCCAAAAGAAAGTATGCCACAGCTAGTTTAAGACAGCATTAGGAATGGTTCTCAAGCTCTAAATTAAAAGAAGGCCACAATCAGATATGATAAGCATGCTAGTGCAAAATGTAATTTTTTTTAGGTTTGTGGCTTTTTATGTTTTGTGGGTAACAAGTTTAGGTGAGGACAAGATGTGAGCATGGATGTTGGTGACTCTTAAGTTCCCATGTTTGTGTTGTCATTCACTCTGTTGTTACAGATACTTGAAGCCTTATTACACAAATCTATTACTCATTTAGTGTTTACTAGCATTTCAGCTAATTTTGGAGTTGAGTGTAAGGAGAAATAAGCCAATATACTTGAACCCTTTGTCCACCCCAGACCTCCCACTGTCTGCCACAGACCTCCAACCTCCACTCACAACCCTAAGTACACCGTATAACCTCCAGCCATGGAATATGAAGAATGATCTTTTCAGGACAGAGCTGTTCTACTACATGAGTGGGACTCCAGTGCTCAGCCCCTGTTACGGGTATGTGGGTGATCTGACAATGAAGGGCAACTTGCTGGTGGGAAGCACACTCCCTCAGATACTGCCCTGTATCCTTGTTCACATGGTGGTGTAGTTTGATAGGAA
>WEIU01023049.1:83174-107866 GCA_013389925.1 Aegithalos caudatus | reverse complement strand
GGATGAATAAGAAATGTATCAGCTGCTATGTGTCTGGTAAAGGCAGTAATTTATTGACTCTGGCTTCTGCAGTCGGTCTGACGACTTGTACGTTGAAGTGTGATTTAACCAGCGCTGATGTGAGATGAGTCAGAGAGGATTACACATATGTTGCATGACTTCCTTATAAAAAAGTGTTAACCAGCTGGAGTACAACATCAAGCCTGTCATTTCAGGACAGAAATTTCAAGCATGCAAGAAACAGGTGTCCCCACAAAATGCTGGACCCTCCAGGAAAGGCTGCTCTTTAAATATACAAGTGAATGCATTTGTTTTGGTGTCAGGTCACTAAGCAACCTGCACTGCGCCAAGAAAATACAATCTCAGCAGCACTTCTCAGTACAGTCGGCATCTTTGGTGTTGAATCGCCATACCATGAATTAGCACTGACAGTAGCTGCAGGGCCTTGTCCACAGCAAAGTACTGGGGGCAGATACCCAGCTACACCAGTGATTTCAAGTACAAATTAAAAAGCAGGTATGCAGATTTAGAATAAAGTAGTGGCTAGTGTTTAAATCTTATACAGTATTGTAAGTTCTTTTAGGTAGTATGAAAGTGGATTAATAGTTACAAAAGTCCATAATCAAATGTGGTGGTTTGAGCATAGAGATTACTCTTACCTGAACACTGTCAAAGAACAAATTTTTGTCACAAAAATTGGGGCAACTAAATAGGCTGAAAGAGTGTTGGAGAGGGAAAAAGGGACAAGATCTTTTAGAGCTTGGGTGTATGTGAAATACAGTAGTGCATACCTCTGTGACTGAAACCCAAACAAAATAAATGGCCTCACCCAGTTGTTCCTCAGTAAACTCATCATCGTCACCTGCCATACCTAATCGTGGCAGTCAGTCACATGACATTTAGTTTAGTGAAGCAAACAAGTGGGTTATTTGTCACTGAGAATAAACATCTTTTTTCAGCTTCTTCAGCTTTATGTGGCATGTCCCCTAAAATAAAAATCTCCATAGCCTCTGCCCCAGACATTAGAGAGGTCTGTCTGTAGGTTGGGACATGACATAGAGGATGTAGTTACAGCTTGCCTATATCTTACAGACACCTTTAAGATCAGTGAAACTTGTAGCTAGCTAATCTATAGCACATCTTGGTGCCAGACCACAGGAGGAGACACAGGAACCCTTTGCTGTCCATAGAGGAGCCACCTTTTTAGAAAGCCAGCGGCTATAGGGTGCTCTGGCATGCTGTAATGCAGACTGGGGCACGCCCTTACCTTTGTTGGTACAAAATCTGTCAATGCTTCTAGAAAGCAAAGCAGTGAGAAGTGTGAGGTCTGCATAATAGAAATTTCTAGCTCTCCTTTGCTGATGGGAGTGAGCTACTCAAGGTCTGATCTAGCTTGAGGCTATATGAGAAATGAAGGGAGGGAGTAAACTATAACATTGAAAATTACAGGAAACCAGGTGACAAAGCATTACACAGTCACTAAATAGCACTTACACAGTAAAATGAACTGGCACGAGCAGGAAATCTGTGTGGAACTGATGGTACGCCCAGTCATGGCCTCATGGTTTTCTTTTGTAACAGAAGGAGTGGTGTGTATGTAACCTTTCATGCTGAATTTTCTATTTCACTTCCTCTATGTCACCACCTCGGTGTTGCTATAGCATTTTAGCATGTCTGCATTTACTAAAATGTAATTTGCTCAAGCATGGAGACTTTTAAATGGGAAAGATTTACTTGTTGTTATCTGCTCCTTGTGGACAATGGCAGGACATGAGCCCCCTGTGAAGTGTGTAACTGATGTAAAATGAGTGTCCAAAGGCTTGTGAGGAAGCAATGCCAGTTCCATTTCCAAACAAATGTTTCATTTTAAAAGAAAGTTAAAATCAGATGTTAACTGGAAATGACACTGCAGTTTTATTAGACCCCAGAAATGTGAATTTATTAGGCAGCTGTTTATCTTGCATTCACCGCATTTCAATATTAAGACCAGTTCCTAAAATATATTTCTTACTGCTTACCTCATCTTCCAGCATGACATTCACAACTTGCTGAGAAGGACTAACATTTTTGGGATGAAATAAGGGATCAAAGATTATTATCAACTTCTTCTGATAGTACAGCTGCTTGATTATGTTACCTACCTCTCCTTCCTACCATGATTATATTTATATGAGCTCTCTAGTTTATGGCTCTATACATTTGTTAGTACAATACACAATACCAAATATCTTAATATTGCCAGCAGCCCACTTGACTCTAATCTCCATGGGCTATGCTGCAGATCATTTGTCTGGTGGTGATTGAATTAATACTCATCCTCAGAAAGAGAGAAATGCAGCTAACTGCAACAAAAACAGAACACAGAGGTGTTTCATCTTTGTCCCCTTCTCTTTTCCCTGTCTCCTCTTTTTAAATTTCCTTTAAGATGCTTTGGGAACAAGGACTCACCATGGGTAGGGGTGAAGCAGACTACCTTTTGCTCTGGGACAGGCACACACTGCTTATAACGTGAAATGTAAAGGGAACTTATCTCCCAGGCTTTCTGGCATTATAGGCTGCTGGCCAAGCAGCAGCAGTGACTGAGGTGGAAGATCTGGATACTTCCTGCCTGCCACTTGCTCAGCAAACAGGTCTGGTGGACCAGACTGCTCAGCTGGGGCTATTTTGAGGGAGGTTGTTTATTTTGGGAAGATGTTGATGAAAGGAAGCTGCTGGTGTGCTCCTCTGGCAACTGACTTGCAGTGGGAAAAGCCAAGTGGCAGCAGGATCGCCACACGTGAGTCCCCTCTGGTGCCTGCTGAAGTGGCTGGTGAGGTGTCAGGGCTCTGCCACAACCAGATAATGAAGAGGGATGAAGAGGGATGCTCCATAGCACCAGTAGCAGCAGCTCAGCTGGGAGGATTTGGCTAAGCAATGTGCATATGGATACTGGCAGCACCTGTACAATTCACAATCCCTCTAGAAGGAAAGGTGTTCCCAGCTGCCCTCCTGGACACTTCTCAGAGGGCTGTAATCTGAGACCTGATGGTTTGTATGACATGGAGTGCTGAAACCATGGGAGGGAACCATCCACCTTCTGAAAATATCATATATGTTTGTAATTATCTTTACCGAAATACCTGAGAGGCAAAGTGGCTATCTTGCTAGCACCATGATCCATCAGCTTCTAAGAAGTTACTCAAGTCTATTATTTTCAAATGCATCTAGTTATTTTTCATGTCTCAGTTTCTGCATGCCCAGGTTGGAAGGAGAGCCTCGGACATTGCAGGATGGGCAGAGAAATAAAAGAGAAGCTTGAGAATGATAAACTGAGTTTATGCCATGAAAAAAACTCAAAGATATTAGCAGTTAAAAAAATTCTAGTGTTCATTTTGCTTACTCTTGATGCTGTTCTTTGATTAATAGTGCTAAAGGTCAATAATCCCTGATAGTATCATTCTTCATAAACAGAAATAAAATAGCTGACTTATAAAGGTGAGTCAAGGTTCATTTGCTGGAGGAATCAAAATAGTATCTTTTAAATTTCACATGATCTTTTCTTCACAGATCCTTACAAATCTGTTTGCATTTCTTTAATAGAAGTGTTAGTCAGTCTTGCAAGGAATAATGCTGAGAACAAAATGAGAAAACATTTCATTACTTTCAGCATGTAAAAGCTTTCCTCTAAAGGAAAAATCCCGCCATTAACACACATTTGATATTCTGCTATGTGTAGCAAAGGAGCAAAGATTAGTGACAGAAATATTACAAGGGCTTAGGAGCACACCTATAGCTGTGTGGCTCTAACAGTTTATGTAGAGGTGCCATTAACTATTTGTAGCAGATGCTGAACTGTGTGGATTGTTATAGCCAGGCAGAATACAACAAAATACTCAACTGCTGCAGATCTCCACTGTTCTCCCTAGGTTGGTGCCTCTTTCTTGTGCGAGGTGGGTGCTGGCATGGGAAGGTTGGTGGCATTGTCCTGTTCCTCACTTCCCCTTGCATGCTCTACTCTGCAAGAGGCAGCAGCTAGACCTCACATGGCCTGTGGGACCTGGAGGGATGCGAGTGAGGCTTCCCTGCACCTTGGGTTTGGCTTTGAGAGACCCACCTCCAGCCTCTGAGATCCTGGAGAAGGCTGCTCCTGGTTTGTTGGGTGTCTCAAATGAAGAAGCATCTGCTCTGGATTACGTGCCTGTTCCAGGGAGAGCAAGACTTGGGATGGCAGCACCTGGCATGGAAGAACAGGAGCAGCTGTGCTCAGCTGGGGGACAGTTAGGATGTTAGGATGACAGCCCCCCAAAGCAGGGGATGAAGTCCCACAAAAAGAAATACTAATCTCATTCTGACTATTGGGTTCCAATTGCCTTGAGCGTGGTGTCTTGACAAAAAGAAAATCTGCTTACTGCTCTTGCATACTGTGTGTTCAAGAGTGTTACAGAAAAAAAAAAAAATCTGAAAGTAAAACAGGAACTAGTGCATATTTGGCGTCAGTCCTGTTTTCTCTGTACTGGTATTAATTTGAAATGTAGAGGACTTACCATTTGCAAATTCACTTCTGAGGATCTCAGTTACTTTTCCTAAAGAGGTATACTAGGGAATTACTTCATTTCTTGTTTAAGTGGATAAAAGATTGCACTGTAAAAACTTTCCTAATACATTTCTTGAACTTTAAGCAAGAAAGGATCTTTCATCAAAATATGATTGTATAGAAACTAAAGGTTTTGTTTTTCAGGTTGAAATTTCCCACTCTCTTCGAAGGTGAAAGCGAGTGGTTTTAACCCAAAGGAAGTTGACTTTGATAGCAGAGTCTTGACTTTAGGCCAGGCACTGAGGCTAACTGATGTATGAAAATGGATGAAATATCACTAAGGCTTGTTGTTACACTTCTACCAGTGAAGCTTCTGAATACAGCCACTGAAGTGTGAAGTAACAACCAAGTATGCCACTGCTTTGTCACCTTTTAAAAATTAATTTATCATCTTGCTGAAAAGAAAACAAACCAACCATCTAAACAATCTAACCAAGAACCCCCAAAGAAACTGTTAGTTGGATTGTTCTTTGTTTTACTATTTTAACACCAGCTGACTGTAACCCAAAATAATTATCTCAACTAAATTAAGCCATTTATGTGTTTAGGGGCCTCAGAATAAACAAATTGGGACTGAGGACTACATTATTGAAAGATGTTTGTTTAGGTACACTGGTTCAGTGTGAAAAAAGTGCCCATTTCAGAAGCGCCAAGTGTTGGAAACTCTCCAGAAAGGTGTATGCTTCTGCTGTGTGGAAGAGCAGAATGCACCTGCTGAAAGTGAGATCAATCAACTGGAGCCCCTGCACTGGCTAGGAGAGGACATGCTAAAACCATGGCTGAAGCTGTACCATTGCTAGGAAGGACCGGTAACATCCCACTGTAAGCAGTACTACTGCTGGCTGCTGTCTATCTGTGCTATTTTGCCTGCAGTTTGCACTTTTTGCTGCAACTTTGCCACAGTACAGAAGTGACTAAAAGTACCAGTAGGTCTTGAAAGGGACTAGATTGTTAAACTGGCATTTCAAGGAAACACTGCATTGCCTGCATGCACCTTAACCCCACAACTAGGGGGGAAATCTGTTGATTTCCAGATTGTGTGCTAGGGGAAGGCCTACTTTATATTTGTCCTTTATGCTCCAGCAGTTATTGCTGGTTGATGTCTGACTGAAATATGGGATCAGACTGATCTCATACTAGTGGGCTGTTCCTGTTTCTTTTTCATCTTGTCTTGTATTGCTGAGTGTATGCTGCCATCCTGCAGCTCTGCCTTTTGCACCCAGGATCCTGAATCTACCACCACTCCTGTCTGTCAGCAGGGATCTGGCAGGGGCTGTGTCACTCTACATACTGCTTGCTTAAGTGCCTAAGAATGAGGTTTTTACCCTATGTTCCTTTTTGTAAAACCAGGACCAGCAAAATCCCTCCCTGGGCTTGCGCAATTTCTTCCTGCTGTACCTCTTGGAACACAGTTCGCAGCTGTCTGGGTTGGCACTGAAAAGTGCCAATAGCATCTGTGGATAATGAGCCTGAGAAGAGCAGTTAATAAAGATCTTGTTTCAGAAACTGTGCTTCTCTCAACCCTAGAATAGCCAGAGACATGTAGTACATGAGCACGATGTTCATTGCACAGTGTTATTTTTGTCCCTTTCCCTTCTAACCACCTTTCAACAGGTTCCTTTGCTGAGTGGAACCCCCCACCTCATCTTGGTCTGGTAGGGTGGAACATTGGTCTCCAGAGTGGAGGGGTATGAACCCCAGGTGGTGTGCAAGACAGGCCACTAGGTGCAGGAAGAGTATATAGCTTTTGTACCATTAATAAACAAGATAAAATTATAGTTTTAAAACAGTGTTTACTTCATCCTTTTAAAATTTCTTTTTGTTATATAGGTTTTATAATGTATGTATAATTATTTAGCTCAAAGACTTTTTTTTCCTGGGAGGGATGAGCAACCAAAAAAAATTTGCAGGTCACAGGCATTAAAAGACATCTCAGAAAGCTGACATCTGCAAACTCTTCTGTTCCACGAAGATCTAGTCTAATTTTCCTCTCCAAATCAGTCAGCCCCACCAGGGCTGTTATTTTCCTGACTGTCACTTACACAGGTATTTCAAGACTTCCTGGCATGTAATTTTCAGTCCCACCTGGACTCTGTACAAATGGTGGTATAATCACCAGTTAGGCTGGAATGAATTCATTGCATGTTACCAGCAGAGCAGGAAGCCAACTAATCTGTGAAATTTATAAGGGCCTGCAAAAGCCTGGATGGAGGGATATGTAATAATTCTGCACAGAAAAAGCAACTAAATTTCAAGTACCAATCTGCCAGCTGGAGATTTGCTGGGAAATCAAAATCTTTGTTAGAAAATGACACTGACAGCTATATGGTAAACCAATACAGTGCTAGAGCAGACCTGGTGCACTGTCTGTCCTCAGCCACAGGCTTGGGAAGGCTGCATTCTCTCCTCATTTTGTGCAATGCAGGTCATGTTTCTTTTACATGTTGTTTGTAGCTACCTTAAGGCCCTTGTGACAGTGGCTGTAGCTTGCTGAGAGGTCAGTGAGATTGATCTCACCCTCCTTAGGCTGACAGTGATCTTGGGTGGAAGGTTTAGACCCTACAGCAGTTCTTCCCTGGTGAGTGCAACTCATTGTAGCCACAGACACTTAACCAGGTTGGGTTTGTACAGAAGGAGGGCAGTAACTAAATTCAGAATGACCTACTTAGACTATATGTATTGAGTTAGTAGGTACTGATGAAATTCAGTGTAAGAGCTACCAGGCAGTAAAAAGAAAATTATGGTGACCTGTGTAGGGTCACCTTCAGCTGTACTCTTTCAGAGCAAACAAGTTAAGGGGTAAAGGTTTGGAAACTGACGGATCTGAACCATGTATGTGAAATTTCAAATTGATACATGCAGGGATTATGCCTGCCTTTAAAAATCTGACTATAAAAGTGCAGGAGAAAATCATCTCTGCTGGTAACAATAAAAAAGTTCTTCGCTGCCCCCCATTTCTAAGTGTTCTTCTCTACCAACTCAGGTACCACTAGGAACCCTGAAGGAAATAGGGAAACTGGGATTATCTGTGAGGCAATAGAGGGGGGTTAATGTGCTTAGTAACATGTATGTGGGCTTTTCTGCATATCATTTGGCATTTGATACATTTTGACATCATGGCAGTCACACTGGGACATAATCGCATCTCCTTGTCAGGAAATGCAGAATTTGGGTTCGGTTCTCAGAAGTTTCTTCTCCAGCCATTGAGAACAGAAACTTAGGTGTGGATAGTTAGTATGAACTGTGGCTGGCAAGGGCTGCTATGAAGAGATGAGCTGGAGCCCAAATAGTATACCATGTCTTAAGTCCCTAAGAGCTTTGCAGATGAAGACCTTGACTGATTTTATCAAGTGGATTAGTAGGTGATAGGAGCCTGCAGATCAGAGGTGATTTAGAGGAATGGGACCATCTCCACATCTGAACCTGTGAATGATGCGGAGTCCTGGAGATGCTAATAAGGTTAGTTGCTGTAAAAAAATGGAAGTATGAAAACTGAAAATTAACAGGGTGATGTGTGTAAATATGGAAGGGTTTTATGTAGCAAGTAACAATGTGATCAACACATTGATACAGGTTGATTTAATTCAAGAGGAAAGAAACTACTATGTCTGTGTTTCTAAGCTTGAAATCAGCAGCTTCTGGTGTGGATAGAGCCCAGTTCTTAGTAAAGGAGGCTCTTGACACTGCACACATCCTTGGACCAGTAGTATATGCACTTCAGATCACTTTAGAGTCTGAGGCCTGCTGTAAATATTTAGGACATCTCAAACAAAAACCAAGAGCCTCATCAAAATTAATTAAACTATCATTAGTAGGCAGATATTTATTTGTAATCAATAATTTGTGCGCTCCCTAGTCTATTCCCAGCCTCTTGGTTCTTATCTATAATATCTAAGCTAACTAGAAATACCTCTCAAAGTGAAACATGGCTGTCTCTGCACTATGTGCCTTCGCTACTCTCGAAAAACATTCTTTTCTGCGGAAATATCCAGCTATTCTTTTTATGTAACCCAGCATTTCATGTGGCTGAAGGGAGATCACTGTGGGGAACTGTGGTCATTCCTCCCTAATCTCAGACATAATTATCTCCAAAAGGGAGGGACACTAGAGCGACAGGCAGCCAGAACACAGTGGCTGTTGTTAGTGATCCAGGCTGCGTGGCCTTTATGTTGGTCTGGGGGTAAAACTGCTGAACTTAAGCCTTTTTTTCTTATTTTCCATCAAGTCAGTGGTAAAGCAAATAAATGTCAGATGAGTCACTGTGGCCATGGATTTGCCATGAGTAAAAAGCTACTCCTTGCGCCCATAGTGGTGCTAGGCTGTGCAATGTGTAAAAGGATGTGTGGACATGGCTTTGCCCTGAATTGAGACCAGTGCTGCACCTATCACAGCCTATAATTCTATAGGAACTTAGACAGAACAACATATTTAGGACAATATATATAACACTCAGCACAGAACTGTTCTAGGCATTTATTTTAATCTTTGCACCTTGGGTGCAATATCTTCTTAAATCAAAAGCAGTGTGACCAGCAAGTCGAGTGAGGGTTTTGTGCTCCTCTGCGCTGGTGAGATGGTCCCACCTGGAGTTCTGCATCCAGTTCTGAGGTCTCCATCACAAGAAATACATGGATGTATTGTAGCGAGTTGGAAGGAGGAGCGTGAAGGACAGAACACTGCTCCTATGAGGACAGGCTGAGAGAGCCGGGGACTGCTCAGCCTGAAGAAGAGAAGGCTCCAGAGAGACATTATGCCATCAATACTTAAAAGTGGACCTACAAGAGAGCTGGAGAAGGCCTTTTTCTTCAGGGCATGTAGTGATAGGACAAGGGATGATGGCTTTAAATGGAAAGAGGAAAGATTTAGATTAGATACTAGACTTCTTTACTGCAAGTGTGATGGAGCTCTGGAGCAGGTTGCCCAGAGGTGCTGTAGTGCCCCATTGCTGGAAGTGTCCAGCGCCAGGTTGGAGAGACCTGAGCAACCTAGTCTAGTGGAAGGTGTTCTTGCCCATGGCAGGAGGACTGCAACTAGATGATCCCTAAGGTGCCTTCTAACCCAAACCATTCTGTATTCTGTTTCTCCCTTCTGTCCCTATGATGCACTCTCTTCTCCGTAACTGGATTACATTTTAAAGGAGGTGGTTTAAATGCATCTTTCCATAAGCTGAATAACAAGTGATGGTATCTATTCCAGAGTAAACATCAGTAGGTTTGGGGCTTTTTTGGTTCGTGTCAATATCTTTTTTATAAAGCCATGCATCTGAACAAAATAATTCACACAGCTGCTAAGTACAGCTATTATGGATTTCTTTCCAACAGGAAAGAGACTGAAAGCTGAAGAAAAATTCCCAGGAGCACAAAATCTTGTTAATTTATTGACAGAAAAATTTCAAAAAGACTGCAAAGAGTATCTGGCAGCTTCTAGTTTATATTTCTTCTTCCAAAAACATTTCCCTAAATAATTGGAGGACTTTAATTAAATTGCAATCTTGATTGTATTTATCACTGGACTTTTATGGAACCTTTCATCTTAGGGCCTAGAGCAAATAATTGAAGTCACAAAATGCTCCCAAGAGATGCACTTTCATGTTACTACAAGGTAAAGAAATAGAGAAAGCAGAAATAGTCCACTGACAAGAAAACACAGGAAACTTGTAGCAGTGGGAGGAAGGAAGCCTGGGGTCTCTTGGGGTCTCGGGCAGTTTGCTGTAAACCAAGCTTGACCAAAACATAATATTTCTGCTTTTTATTATTTCAAAGCCCTTTTACAGGAAAAGATGATTTATGATATAGGAACTAATGGTTAAAAGATACATGTACCTTTCCAAGGGCCAAAATAGTTCTCTAACCTGCCAATGTGGTGGTTTTGTGAGGCAAGGTCACTGCACAGTTTCTTCTGCTCTGCCTAAAAATATCTCACAGTTATCAAGTAAACATATTGCCAGATCCCAGAATGAGCCTCTTGAGTGCTCTTGACATCACAAATACAGTTGCCTCTAAATAAATAAACAAGTAAGTAATGTCATGTTGACCCTCCTGAATATTAAAAGCTTGCATTTTCTCTCTCTCTCATTGGAATTACCATAATATTATTTCAGCAGTTTTCAGAGAGCTGTGCTCTGAATAAGATCTACTCTAACAAGGCCTCTAGTGAAGCTACCTCAATGAGAAACTCGAAAAATCACCCTAGACTTCTTATGAGTCTCCCACAATGCTGTCTGTGCTACCCTTCTAAGCTCCACTGAACTAATTGCTTACCTTTGTGACTAGCATTTTTCTGCCTAGAGTTACTTCAGGCAGAAAAACAGCTGCACTGCAAGTGGCATGACTATACTATTCTTTTGCAAACAGTACATCTATGTTTAAATTTAATGTTAGTGATGCTTAAAGCAGGCTAGTTCTTACCCAAGTGAAACTTTCTCAAAGTGGAAGGTCAACAGCTTCATCAGAGCCATCTCCAAAATGCTTTTCTTAAAAGGGAGAAATATGCCCCTTTCCTATATAGAAGTCAGTTATACTTTGGATTTAAAAAAAAAAAAGGAAAAAAGCCATTTCTCACCTGCCTGTCCATGAGACGTTAATAATCCCTGTAGTTTGCAAAATACTCCTGAGCATAGAATTGCATCTGTTATTGAGCCTCATGTATCATTTCATAACTAGCATGATTATACTTGCAGGGAGGGGGTCAAGTATAGTTAATACACACACATGCAAGAGCTATTCCAGCAGGTACTGCTGCAACTTGCTATGTTATGTTTTGATTAACATAACTCTCCCCTATTCACTGTCCCTCTCTCAGAGACTATTGAAACCCAAAAGAGAATCTCTTAAACTATCCAGAGATAAAAGGCCAGCTTGAGAATGTAATTTCTCCTTCAAAGTGCCATACTTTTGTGTATTTGTAGCAGTGTCACAGGCACTAGTAAGAGTGCTCCCAAGGGACATTACCCCTGGGCTACAGCTGGAGCTGTGGTGTGTTGCTGTGACAGTACTGTCACCTTCAGAGCACTAGTGCTGGTGGTAGTGGTTCCTTCCCGCAGAGGAGAGTCTGGTCCTTCTGTGAGGATCAAAACTTCTTCCAGCCATGCTCAGTGATATTGCCACAGTATCCTGTGCCCAAGAAAACCATTTAGAAGTCCTCATCCCTTTTAAACTCTAACTTCTAAAGCAAAGGATGCAAGTCTGGAAGTATCTTTTTTCCTCCCTGCTCTCCCTTTAAGGAGTAGTCAGGGACATTTCTATATCTGTTGTTGCTTTATAGTTGATTTTTCCTCTGGTTCCTCATCACCTGAAGCCAATTTATGTTGTACAAGTTTCAGCAGTTTTTGCTGGGAGAGGCATTGATATCCAAGAGACAGACAATGTGTTGAATCCATATCCTCTCTGTAAAAGAGAAAAGCCTTTAGCATTAGGGAAGTCACTGAAGATGAAGAAGGTAAACTTACCTTGTGTGTAACATTAGTTGTGCTAGGAACTGCAGCTCACAAAGGTTCGTTGTGCTTCTGGAAGCTGCCACAGAGTGTGACTTACCACAAGAAAGAGACTTTGTTTTCTACAAAGGGGCTTGTAAACAAGGAGACCAAAAAAAAAAAAAAAAAGTTTAAAAGATTAGAAAGGAGCATGTTTTGCTCTGTCATTTCACGTATTGCATGGCAAGAGGTTTTTCCTGGCAAGCAATGGTAAACGACTTCAATTAAAAAAACCTCAGGCCATGATTGAAAAGTAACAGTTTAATTCATAAATTAATCCCAAATCACAAAACTGCATGCATTAGAGGGGAAAAAGAAATGGAATAATAGGTGGATGGAGGAAAGAGACTGGTATTGTTAAGCTAACATCAAACATATTTTTTCCCCGTTCCTTTTAATTGTCCATGCTAGTGTAAAAAACCTAAATAACCAAAACAGAAGAATTTCAGCAATAGGGTCCAGAACTGAATAAGTATAATTTGCACTGTGACTGTCCCAGGATTATGTAAAATAATTTGATGGACAGATGTTAAGGAGTACCAGTGAGGAGCATGAATGGCACTATCTCCTGTGCTGGATGTGGGGGCAGTGCCAGTGCCGGGCCACAACTTCCACCTCCACACTTGAGTCCTTCTACAATTAACAATAATCACTGCTTTGTCCCTTTCAAAGTATACCCAGGGAAATATGTGGAATCACTTAGTTGCTAATGAGGCATAATTTAATGACTGGTCAATTTGAGCCCCAGTGGAGCACTTGCATTTCCTGTCACATGCTGTTACCAGTCTGCTTTCTCAGCATAAAAGCTGCTCACGGGGCAGGGGAGAGCTGACTCAGCCTCTGAGCACCTCTCCACCACTCCTGGTCAGCAGAGAGCTAGAAGGAGCAGAGGTTGCCCCTGCTGTGTTATTGTTCCTGCTGCCCTTCTTATAAGAGAGAGGATCTTGCAGTCCAGCAATCTGCTGGCATCATTTCTTGCAGCCACTTGTCACCTCTCCCGCAGTGCCAGGCTGGGTAGCCCAGCTCGTCCCGACATGGATGTGGCAGAGCAGCAGCAGCCAGTCCTGCAGGGCTGGCATCCAGAGGAACCCACTGGTGATGAGTGGGGAGACAAAGCTCTCTCTGTTCCCCCTCTGGGTGCCTGCCATGCTCTGTGCAGAGCTGTTGCTGACAGCTGGGTGCCAGAGAGTGTCCGTGACTCTGGGGAGGGGACACTGTGTCCCAGGACAGCGTGGAGTGCCAGGCTTGCAGAGCTGGCTGTCAGGAGCAGCTCTTCTGTCACTTAAGCTGCTGGGGTCTAAAATCTCAGTGGCACAGAAACAAGTGCAAAACAAGCCCTTTGTTCACACCCACATTATCAAGGAAGTGTTCACCCAGAGGGACCTTGACAGGCTTGAGGAGCAGCCCCCGGTATCAGTATATGCTGAGGGATGGAGGGGTTGAGAACAGAGAAGGATTTGGGGTACTAGTGCATAGAAAGCTGGGCATGTCTCAGAAGTGTGGACTGGCAGCCCAAAAGGCCAACCATATCTGGGGCTGCATCAAAAGCAATGTGAGCAGCAGGTTGAGGGAGGTAATTTTGCACCTCTGCTCCTCTCTGGTGAGACCCCACCTGCAGTGCTGTGTCCAGTCCTGGGGTCCCCAGCACAGAAAGGATGTGGTCCTTCTGCAGTGAGTTCAGAGGGACACAAAGATGATCAGGGCACTGATTCACCTCTCCTAAGAGGAAAGATTGACAGAGTTGTTGTTTTTCCATTTAGAGAAGAGAAGGCTCAGGGGAGACATTACAGCACTTTCCAGTACATAAAGGAGGCCTTTTCTTATGAAAGCTGGAGAGATGTGTTTTGCCAGGGCATGTAGTGATAGGACAAGGGGAGGTGGCTTCAGACTGAAAGAGGGTAGATTTAGATTAGCTATTAGAAAGCAATTCTTTACTCTGAGGGTGGTGAGGCATTGGAACATGTTGCCCAGAGAAACTGTGGATACCCCATCCCTGGAAGTTCCATGTTCCAGACCAAGTTGGACAGGGCTTGGAGCAACCTGGTCTAGTGGAAGGTGTCCCTGATCATGAGAGGTGAGTTGCAACTAGATGATCTTTAAGGTCTCTTCCTACCCAAACCATTCTGTTATTCAGGTTGAAGACTGCTTTAAGTGCTAATTCTTTCTTGAAGGTATTCAATTAATGATTTTGAAGTGCAGAGATGGACTTGTTTTTCCCACTGGTGCCTACACAGCAGCTTCCTTTTGCTGATGCATGTAGCACTGATGTGGACAGTACAGCCAGATCACACAAATCACCCCATCAGCATGCACTGGATTTGTGTCTGGTCAAAACCCATTTTCCATGGCTGGCAGTGTCAGAGCAAGCTGGCAAGCTGGGGAAGTTTGGCCTGACACAGTGTGTGAAAAAAACCCAGCCAGCAGCGGACCTCTGCCTGAGCTGCTGATAATCCCATCCCTTTAGCTCTCCTTAGTCAATTTAAAGCATTAGAAACAAATTTACAAATTGCAAAAAGGCAATTTCTCATAAGATACTCAGTTACTATGCTAAAACAGCAAGTACAGGCTGTAATAGTTATTTCAGCAAGCAGTGGAAGCATCAGTGACAGTGGTTTGGTCATTAAGAGCTCAGCTGAATTTCTGGTCAGTGCAGGACAGCCTGTTCTTCCTGGGGTAGTGGATGATTGCTGCAGATCATTCCAGCTTTCCCAGAGTGCTAAGCTGCCGGTGTAGACCACATGATGTTACAATGATTTTCACCACCTGTGATAGCAGAGGTGAAGTTCTGCATGGAAATGCAGCAATGACATAGCAAAGACACAGCTGGTACTTGGTGGGGGAACTGAGTGCCTGAGTCTTGTGTGGGCGGGTGTCAGGGGCCTGAGATGCCCCTTGCACTGGCCAGGTAGTGCTGGCGTGTGGATGGAGGGCAGCTAATGCTGCACTTGTTTACTGCATGCATGCTGCTATTTCCAACTCTGTGACTCGGTCTGTGTTCCTCGGGGAGATTAAGGCTGCCCTTATTTCTGCGACTCCTCAACTGAGATCATCCACAGCTTTAGTATCTGTGCTTTAGTAGGGCCGAATCCCATCCTGCAAACAGGTTTACAGTCACTGCTGCCATGATGGCAATGATCTATGGCAAGGGCACCCAGGGATATGCTGGGAACTAACATTGATCAAACCATGTTCCTTCCCCAATAACCTTTGCAGAGCAAAAGCATACACTAGACAGTTGTTTCCTCTCCAGGCAGTCGTCATTTGGACCTCTGCCTATGCATCCCAGAGGACAAGTTCCAGGAAGACTCACACAGGGATAATAGCCATGCTCTCTGCTAGCAGCCATGGCTTGGTTGAAGCTTCCAGCCAAGATCCCCCCAGTGTGGTGGGATCGATCACTCATGCAAAAAGCTTGGTGGCTCCTTGGTGGTGCTGCCACTGGGGTGAAACATGACATGGAAGCAGATGGTGCTAATCCAGGAAGTCAAATATAAATATAAAAACTTCTAATGTCTTTTGTAAGCAGAGAGAATGACCTTCTGGAGGCTTCAGTAAGTGGGGCTGCGGTGCCTGAGATCATATGTGAAGAGCTGGTCAGTGTGTGGTGGCCATGTCAGCCTATGGAGCCACCTGGATCTGGCTGTTGGTGCTTCCCTTGGTGCTCAGAGCACAGCATCTGCCTGGGGTGCCAGAGGCCTCTCTGCCAGCCTCAGGTGGAAAGGGATGCTGTGGAAAGTGCTGCAGGTGTTCTTTGGTTAACACTCCTGTGGAGCAAAACAATAAGGCAGCATGTCTCTGCTCTTTTCCACTAGCCTTTTAATAGGGCATTTTCCTTGTACTTTCAAAACCGTATCATGCAATACTCTGAAGGTACTGTCCCCCCTACTTTCAAATAGATGCAGTTTTAGAATATGAATCGTTATAGTCTATGCATTTTTGTCTCATTGTATTCCACTTTTTTTTTTCCTCCTCTAGAAACCTTTCAAAACCTGTATTTAGATCTATCATTAGGTGTTGAGTATTCAAGGGTAAAAGCAGGTACTAGGTCAGCTTGACCCAGGATGATGACTCTCCTGCTGCTGATTTGTGCTTTATGGTGGAAGGACAGGCTGAAACTGAGCTAAACACATGTGTGTTTTCTGTTTTTTTCTTAAGTGATATCTTTTTTGTCTTCCCAGAACCAAAAATTTAGGACTTTAAATTTTGACTTGAAATGTCATTTTTGGCAAACAGTTTTACTACTACACTTTGGCAGACCTCCTGTGCCTTTTGCAAAAGAGCAAAACTAGCATAATCCTGTGTGGTTGGAGAAGTACACTTGCTAACCCAGATTGCTTTTGACCTAGATGGCAAGCTCCTGCCTGCCTGTCTGGCTGAGTTTCTAACAAGTCAGCTCCCACAGTTTGGGCAGCTGCCATAACCCCCTTTCTCCAGAAAGATATTAGGCACTTAGGTGAAATCTAGGGTCAGCCAAATTGGGGAGGAAAAAAATCAAAACTTGTGTCTGAATAAAAATGTAGAAATACTGCATTTGAAAATGAAATTTCTCTGTTTAAGAAGTCTCTGTTGTGACAATTCTGTTAAGGCAGGATTGGCATTATTTCCCAAATTTTCAAGTTGTTCAAATTTCCTTATTTGTTTATTGATAATTGCCTAAGCAGTTTGCCAAACATACCATCCAGGGCTGGTAGGTGTTGCTTGTACCTCTTAAATTTTATTTTCCCATTTATAGTGGATCACATTTTGAGATTTCAAGAAGAGAAGTTGTGGAGAGTTACAAAAGTGCTTTCTTTGGTGACTTCTGAGATTTATTTTTTTAAATTTCTCTTCACAGACTAGACAAAAATAATTCTTCATTAGTATTTCATTTACTTGCCCTTGTATAGAAAAGTAGTACCATCAGATCTTCACGTTGGCCATGTTTGCTTTTTTGTTCTGAGTGTTGTTCTGTAAATAAAATGCTACTTTTATAAAACCTCAGGACAAGTCTTCTGTCCATCGGGTATGTTTCAGTGATGCTAAAACAGAAAACAATGAAGATTTCAATGGACTCACTGTCTCAGCATCTTAATATAATTTAACCAACAGGATATGACAAGAAGATGCAGCTGACTTCTTTCAGTGTGTAACATCTTTAAGCCTGCAGCTGATTTGTGTAAACAGATATTTATTCAACAATCTCTTATACAAGGAAACTTCCTGTGAATTGCTTAGTTTGAGGCAGAAAAAACACAGTAAGCAAAAATATCACTGGGAGATCCTAGAGGGTGAAAGGAAAACAATAGGTGCTTTTCTCGCCTCTGATCACCAGCAGCAATGTGTGTTGAGAATATTCATCACAAAAGTTTGGTCTCCCAAAGCTATGGCTGCAAATTCAGTTGCTCCCCCCCTGCTGCCTTTAAGCTCACTGCCTCCCCTGACCACTACTTCAGCATGAGGTGTACCAGAAACTGGGACAGCTGATTGGGAAAAGCAGCAGTGACAAGTGACAGGGATGGAGCACATTCTGCACAACTCTGCACATTCCTGAGCAGTGGAAAAAGAGCTTAAAAGCAAAGGAGGGAGGAAAGGGGGAAGAGAAAACAAGAAAGTACTAGAAAAAGAAAACTGTCTGAGGAGTCAATAGCAAAGGTTGATGAGATTGGGAGTATAACACTTCCATAAGGGGCAAAGTAACTGGTTACAGGGAAATGAGGTGTGTTGTCTCTCTGCTCTAGAGGAGACCTTTATTTTTCCTTCAAGTGCATACATTCATTTGATATCTGGGGATAAAGGATGTTTTTCTGTCTTATTATGACCCAAATCCTGTAATTTTTATAGAGGGAATAAATCAGAATATATGTATTAATAATTGGTAGCATCATCATCATATTTCCTGCAAATTTAGCTTTAGATTTCATGGTACCATGATCATGTTCACAAAAATTACCTCTAATCTAGAGTAAAGCTACCAGATGGGGAACAAAAAGCCCACAGATAAACGCAGCAAATAAAAGGGTGCAGGGGGTGCTCTCCACCTCTCCACTGGAATGTTCCTGTGAGATGGACTGGTACTGTGTCTGGGTCTCCACATATCCCACCCCACCACAGCATCACGTGCAGGTACATTCCCAAGTGGTACAGCAGGCCTTGTGTCTCATAGAAAGACAGCATGATAACTTAAATATGTTAATGGAAATGGCTGCAGGTTTAACACTGGTCTGTGATTTGGATGTGCCAGCTTGTTCGAGGGATGCTGCCTGTCTCCAGTCTGAAGCCTTGCAGCACTGAGCAGCACACTACACTCTGGTGATACTCAGCTCAGCTCAAGTCAACACAGGCAGTCCTGCAGTCAGTGTAACAGCAGCTCAAGTGGTTTTACAGGTTCCTGACCCTGTCTCACACACAGCTGAGACAATGATTTTCCTGCAAGGACTTGTATGCCTGTTTCCAGTGACTCCTCTCTGCCTGCAGTCCCCTGTCCTACAAGCGTGTGCTCTGAAGAAGGCCATGGTTTCAGCCCAGGTACAAAACCTTTGGAGAAGTGACCCACCTGCATCTGTTTTCTCTTATTTTTTTTAGTTTTCTACTCCTACCCGTATCCCATGTGCTTGCACCCAGCTTGCTAAACCTTCATACTGGTTGCAAAGAACTTAATATGCTGAGAGGATCTGTTTCTTCACACTCCTACACAACTTTAAAGATGAACTTTTTATGGGACATTCCAAATAATAAGAAATCCCCACAATGACTGTATGTGCTGACTTCTATTTTAGAGTTGTGCTATCAAAATCATTCTAGCTACATGTCAGCACAAACAGCGGTGCATTTCTTGGAACTGGTAAGTTAGGCTGTGTTTAAGAGGAAGACATGTTGTGTGTTTTACCAGTAGCATATTCTGGGAGGCTTTTTGCCAATAATATTTTCTGATTTTCTCCCAAGGGCCTCTTTCAGCACACTGGCAGTTATTCTTTTCAATAAGACAGGCATTAAGACACAAAAACTTAAGTTCATGTCCATATTCCACTTTGGCTTCTCTTACATGCCTGGCCATCACATTTATTTTATAGGCCCTAGTTCTGAAATTGTGATCTTATGATTGGAGTGGGAGATATGCAATTAACAGATACTCTGCAAAGAACAAGCTACTTGTTCTGCAGTAGTGCTCAGTGTTTAATTAATATTCCCTAAAGGTGACAGACTCTAGTGCTTGCCTTTTCCTTCTTTCTCACCCTTTTATTTCATTCTTTGATTTTTTCACTGTAATCCCCTAGAACTGCTAAAGAGGAGGAAGTATTCTCTGCCCATAGCTTGCCTGTTTGTTGCCATAAGTCTCTTGGGTTTAATCAAATGTGTGACTGAAATGTAAAATTGTGATACTTGTAAATGAATATTGTCTTATGTCAGAAGTGTCCTAAGTGAAAAAAGAGATTGTTTTTATGGAGACTGTCATCACATTTTATGCTTCTTCAAGAAGAACAGTCTGAGCTCCACCTTTCAGACCCTCTCCATGTAATACAAGATGCTTGTGCAGTTTGCCCTGATGGTGTAGCCCAGGTGTGCAGCCACATGTGGGCAAGGGAGTGAAGGCAGATCAACTGCATTGCAGAAGGTCTGTTATAAGCAGTGTCTGTTTTTGTTGGAAACTGTTTTGTGCTGCTCAACATCTTTTTAACTCTGTCTCATAGTTGCTGGGGAAGCAAGGACAGTTCCCATGCTGCATCAATGCACAATGCAAGCTCAATTAGGCAACCTGCTTCTAGCTACTGCCTCCAAACTCCTGCTTTGGGGCAAGTTATTTCTGTGCCTGAAAGGGCAGCTGGGTCATGATGCCCTTGCACACCTTCTGACTGGAGTAGCTGGATCGCCAGCCACATTTGGAGACAACAGGATAGACAGATCTCTCATTTGGGCTCAGAAATCTCTTTTCTGCACCATAAGGACTGCAGAGAGCTGCCAAGTTCCCTATGAGGGAAAAATCAGTGGATGAGAGCAAAAATTATTTCAGATCACTGTTCTGCCTCAGATGTACCCCTCTCTTAAAATTCTTCTGCTTTGATTCAAAATCCATTCTCTGTTTCTTCATCTCCCAGTTAAAGATTCAGGCAAGATAGAATGACTACTTTGATTTTTGTGGAAGCTCTTTTCAGACACCACATGGCTGTGTCCTAGTTGCCCTAAATCATTCTAGTTTGGGGCTAAGTTGTGTGAGTTAGCTTATGTGCTTTTCAGCAGTTCTGTACAGGGACCTGTATTTTGGTTGAATTGGCCTTGAAAAAAATCCTCACTCTTATAAATATTTTGACCTGCTGCTGGGCTATAGAAATCTATTCTTAGAGCAAATGATGCTATGGCAACTGTCCCTGCAGTATGACACAGTAGCAAGAATTATGTCTTCTTTTAATCTGTAGCTCCCAAAATACCTTCTGCACATCCCAAGCCACCTGGCTTTCCCCACCCTCTTCAGAGCCAGGAAAGCAGCTCCTTTCCAATTTATTTTTCTAGTTCAGTCTGAGGCAAAACTGTCTTAAGCCAATTTAAGTAGATCTGAAATAACATACTCAGTCCCAGCTGTCATAACCTATATTGCAGGATATTCCCCTTACTTTTCTATGACACTTTCCCAGTTGCTCTTATGATCTCATTTCCCCTTGGGACTTCCTAAATAATCTTGTGACATGGGCTCTGTCATACCCTATATTCCTCTTTGTATATCCCACCAAAGGTGAGTCGTCAATTTGAAAACATGTATTTGCACTTTTTTTCAATCAATATAACATGCCATTTATTCAGAGGCTAACATTTTTACACACAGCCTTTTCTGCTTATTTGTGTTTTATTTATTGATTTATTATTTGTGTTTTATTTATTTATTTGTTTATTTATTTATTTATTTATGTCCTTTACAATAGCTAGGTTTTTTGGAGCTCATATATGTCAAGAGCTTGCTTTGGTTGGAATGTACCTATGCCCATCCTAAGAGATGGGATCTTCCTTAAAGAGCTGAAGACCTGGAGTTACAAACATGCTTCGAATTAACCATTACACATTCAGGACTGTTAGCAACAGACCTGTAGAAAAATCTGAAGTTTTTCACCTCTCCTGTTCCATGCTTATTACCTACTAATTTCCCAAGTACACTGTGGTCTTGTACATGGCATCCTGCTAGTAATTGGGAGCTGCAAGTGCTGTTTGCTTGAATACTGAGCCACCTACAAGTTTCACAGCATTTGGTGAAAAACTGGAGGATTTGTGTGTTCAGTACATCCCATATGCCATGATTGTCTTCAAGTGGCAACACAGTGATAGCAACAATATGGCTACTGAAAAGTTCTGTAGATAACAGATAAATTCACCCCTTGAGTGACCCCACTGACAAATGACCTGAAGGTAGAAAAGTAGCACATAAGGCTGTAGGATGTGAAGAGGTTCTTCCTGTAATCCTGCTTGGGGTCTCTTTGTTCTGCTGCCCTGTCAGGATGCCACTCGTGTGTGTGTGTGTGTGTGTGTGTGTGGCACTGATGTGCTGAAGCATGACTGATAATATAATTTACAGCTCTTCAGTGGGGTCCCACGGGCATTAGAAAAGTAAATTGTCATTGCTAAATTGTGGGCATGAACAAAAATACTTGCCCTGATTTCTCCACCATAGTAATCATAATTTGTGGCATAAATTATATTAATCTTCCTCTCATAAAAAAATGTTTTAACCCTTTAGGGAGAAAAACAGGGTAACAGACTAAATATAATGTACTGTGTTTTAAAATTTATCACTGTGCCTCGAATTCCTTTCTACTTTATTTTACTGAAAGCCTTTTAAGGGCACTATCCTTTTACGAAATGCAATGTTACTGATACTTTTGTATCAAGTTTTCCTTACTGGAATGTAAATCCTCTAAAACACATGCCATTCACATTATGCCTATTCCGTCCAGCTTTCCAGTTGTCTTCCTGCACCACAGGAGGATGGACCACCAAACATCAGAGTCCTACAGTGGAAAGGCAGAGAAGGGTGAGCAGATGACAGTGCAGAGTCCTTCTCTGCCCCATCTGCAGAATGAGGGATCTGGAGTGGAGCAGTTTCACTCCTTTGGCACCTGTTAACTGGGGCACAGCTCTGAACTCGATGCTCGTGCCTCAGGTGAATACCCAGAGCCATCTGTCTCCCCAGCCTGCCGTGCTGCCATCCAGCAGGTACTGAATCATCCAGGCAGCAGGGAATGTCTCCAGGAGGAAAGGAAGCAATAGCCTAACACATTTACTGCAAGAATTTGGACCTTCAGCCCCCAAGGCCAGCAGCCTGTCTGCTAGGGTCTGAGCAAACCTTGCTCCAACAGCTTTGGGGGTAATCAAGCTATACCCTTGTTTTTGGGGTGTTTTTTTTTGTTGTTGTTGTTGTTTTTGGGTTTTGTGGGGGGTTTTTTTGTTTGTTTGTTTGTTTGTTGGGGTTTTTTTGTTTGTTTGTTTTTGGGTTTTTTGGGGGTTTTTTTGGGAGGGGGTGTTTGTTTGGTTGTGGGGGGTTTTTTTGGTTTTGTTTTTTTTTTTTTTCAAAGACAAAACTATATCCCTGCCAACAAACACCCTATTGCTTTAGCATGGCCTAAACCCATATTTTACCAAAATACCCATGGGCAGGCTGAAGCTCCCCTGAATGTGATGTGGCTGTGCCCTTGCAGCTCTGACACAAGAGCTTGTATAGCTGCAAAAATTCTATTCTGCTTCCCTGCATAAATCATTCTTTATTGTGCATATGTGTTCACATAGTCTGAGTTTTCTCAAGTTTCTAGGGGTGCAGGAGGGGGAAGAAGCATAAACCCCACGGAATTAACCCCGTCTGGCTGCACAGCTCTGCCTTTGTGTGTTTTTCCAGCTCAGTCCTCTCCTCTCTGCTCTCACACCCACTGGCAGAAATGAGCCGTCCCAGCAGTGACTAATTGTACCAGGTCATTGGCAGGGCAGCGGCCGCCTCCCTTCCCCCTCAGCCCCTTTCCCTTCCCTCTCCACCCGAGGTGCTTCCTGGGAGATACAGTCAAAGCTGCACGGCTTTGAGGTTTTTCTGGAGGGAGTCCTGCGTGCCTACCAGAGATGCAAGGAACCAGATGCTTAGGCACTGGTGTCCTGCCACGTCTGAGCAACCTGCAGCACTTGGGCTTTGGTGAAGGAGGGGAATGCCACCGAGGCAATCTACATCATTGGCTCCCCAGGACTTGGTTTGATCAATCCTTGATGTTTACATCATGCCTTTTTGTTGTTACCATTTATCATGTGTTTAGAATGTGTTTTTAACCAGGTAATTATTTTATCCTTAAGTGAAGCATGTACTCCAGCACCTGTCATTAGCAGCACCACGTGTTCAGTTTATGCTGTAGATCTTCGAGTGCTATATTTGGATGTCTTTGTCATAAAATACCTCAGGTGCCCTGTGAAGGCCTCAGACAGCCCTTTATGGATTCCAGACATCCTCCTCATTGGCTCATTATCTTGCTGTTTACCAGTTGCACTCTCAATCGCCTATTATATTAATTGCAATGTTCCAATAATTAGATTTCCTGTTTTTCAGGCCTATGTGCTATTATTTCAGCCTTCCACAACACATACCTGGAATGAGTGCTGCCAATTTGCATTCGTACTAGCCAAGTGCAAACAGAAAAAACTTCCGAGAGCTGGAAAGGACACTGATGTCTGCAAGGACACCAGGCACTGTGTGGCAGCTGCACTTTCCCTGCACAGACTTCCCCAGTGAAGAGAAAAATTTAGCCCCTAGTTCCAATTTAGCCTGCAAGAACTGAGATTCCGCAAGTCACTTGCCAACTGCATAATGACTACCAGTAGTGGTGGTTTCATAGTTTCTTTAGCATCTTTAGAATGTATTTTCTAATTGCAATGTTACTCAGTCTTTCTCACACGAGATCTCCTGGAAAATTCCTTTTTTTTCCCCCTTTTAATAAATCTTGCCATTCAAATCAGTTGCTGTATATGTGATTTGCCATAGAAAATCTTTGCAGTACCATTTTATTTCTGTAGAAATGCATTTATTTCCCATAGGAATAATATACAGTAAGCACATTTTATTCCACTGCATCTGTCACATTGAAAACACTGTCTTGGGTTTAGGCATTTTCCTTTCCTTCTATGAAAATGCATGAACTTGTTCAGGTTATGAAAACATTGAAGGATCTGCTTGACTGTTTACTTCCAGACCACACCCCAATCCCGCCCTGCCACCCCGCCTTCCTCACCCCTCTACATTACAAGGCTTCCTACACCTTCAGTGTTTATGCCAATGAAGTCAGTGGAGGAATCCTTTCTGCCAAATGAAGTCTTACTCATTAAGCAGCAATTTATTGTTATATTTAGCACAGGTTTCCTCACTAGGCAGACTCTACAATGTATCCCAGAAAGTACCTTTGGTTTCTGTGGGAGCTTTGTGTGGGTTGCTTATGAAATTCTACCTGTTGTGCATATTCTCCACCAAGGACCGAGCTGGAGCAGAGACGCTTCAGTGAAGCTTTTGACTCAGCTAGGCCTGAAATTATTCTAGCTCCAGCAAATAAATAACAGCATGGTAAGCAGTCTGGGAAATCCAACACAGCTGACACTAGAAAACACCAAGGAAACTGCAATGGGAGAGGGAGTTAGGGACCGCAGCGCACAGGGTGCGCTGGAAGA
>WEIU01023049.1:67470-78715 GCA_013389925.1 Aegithalos caudatus | reverse complement strand
CCCTCCCACAGAGTGTTTGGACTGTGAAATTTTCTAATGTGTTTGCCATACTGCAGCAGAGTTCATCAGCCAGGTGGGTTTTCTTTATCAGTGAAGCCTTTTCCTGATGACATGCAACACTTCATGAAACTCATCTGGTACTAGAACTGCAGGCAGTGATAAAAACAACATCAGAGGTAAATAATAAATGAGTGGAAACATCACATTTTCCTGAACATCATGGTTTGATCAGGTACACTAATCAGAGATTGCCTAAAATCTTCATTTAGGAGACAGCTCACCAAAACCAATGGACAACCAGTGAGTTGACATGAAATATGCAGATCTGGTACATCATGATGTACCCCTTGACACACAAAGCACTGGAATATCCACGTTCTGGATGGGTCCCTGCTGAACAGAGAGGAGGACCACTAAACAGAGGTAGGTGTTTCTATACTGTGGTGGTTTTGCATGGGATGGAGTTAAATTTTTCCCATTAGGGGTGTGACTGGGATTTGTTCTGAACACAGTATTGATAACACAGGGATATTTTTGGTGTTGCTGAGCAGGTCTTACACAGGAGCCAAGGCCTTTTCTGCTTCTCAACCAACGGCATCAGCAACCAGACTTGGGGTGCTCAAGGAGCTGGGAGAGAACACAGCTGGGACAGCTGACCTCAGCTGACTGAAGGGACATTCCATACCATCATGCCCAATAGATAAAGTGGGATAGAAGTAGGAAGAAGGGGAGTATATTTGGACTAACGGTGTTTGTCTTTCCAAGTCATCATTATGCAAGATGGGGCCCTGCTCTCCTGGAGTTGGCTGAACACCTGCCTGTCATGAGAAGCAGGGAATTAATTCATTGTTTTGCTTTGCTTTCATGGGCAGCTTTTGCTTTTTTTATTAACCTGTCTCTATCTCAATCCACAAGTTTTCTAGCTTTTAACCTTCCAATTCTCTCCCTGATCCCACTGATGGGGCGCGATCAAGCAGCTGTGTGGGATTTAGTTGCTGGCTGGACTCAAACCATAACACATACTCCTGGATGGTATATTTTCACTTCTCTTTGAAATATTTGACCTTTCTTAACTGCATTGCAGGGTTAGAAGTGCAGTGCNTTAAGTGGATTTTTCAGTTTTTTTTTTTTTTTTTTTTTTTTATTAGCAAGTACCAGCTTCTGTGCCGTGTACATTGTGTATATTTATCTTTCCCTGGATCTATTCATTCCCTCTAATTATTGGGGGTTAGGGTTTGTTGTTTTGTTTGGGGTTTGTGTGTGTTGCAAGGGGAGGGTTTGCTTGTGTTTCTGTTGTTGTGATGTGTCTCTCCTCTCTGCCAAAGACCTCCACACAGCATTCCTACGGGGTTTCTTCCCGCAGAAGCTCTAGCACCTTTTACTATTTTGGCACTTCAGCTCTATTCTTGGTTTGTTTGTTTGTTTGTTTGTTTGTTAATATTGCCAAGCATGACATCTCTCACATTTTTCTCAGTTGTGACACTTGCTGTTTGGGTTTTAGAAATCTGTTGTTTTCTTTATCCATTGTATTTAATAAGTTGATCTTCTATCACTGGTGTGTCAAAACATGTCCTAAAGCTCATTCAGTAGAAATATTTTCATTTTGTTCTTTTGAAATGTTTTTTTCCATTTTTTTTAGAAATTAATCATTAAAATAATAGTTCTGCTTACTGTATCTATCTTAACTTCACCATTCGTCCCCCTTTTTCTGATCTCTGATTTCACTATTTTCTGCATCATTCAAGGCACACTCTGCAGGAAGCTGGAGGTAATGCTTCATGTCCCTTCATCTACTCTCATGCTCAAAACTGCATCTGATGACTGATTCAGCATGCTCTAACTTTCTGTGATATTCCCCTAGTCTAGTTCTGTAATGAAACTCCACTGGGTTAACATCTCCTGTAAATGCGTCTTTGTACCTTGGGCAAAATTATATATAGATATATATATGTATATATAAAATTACATATCTTTTCAGCATTGCATAGTTTGTGCCAGTGTGCAGAGTTTCACCCAAGCAGCACTACCCACCATTAATATCTGGAAGCTATTTCACAGATTGTCCTAAGCACAACAATGACTTCAAGAAGTGAAATAAGGATGAAGATTCCTTCCACCTGGAAACACTCACTCTCCAGCTGTCTAGTTCTGATTCAGCCTTGCTGTGACACTCATGCTGGGAACTCCTCAAGTGATTACTCAGTGAAAATGTTCTGTTTTGTGCAGTTTTGCTTCCTTTAGTCTAGTGATGGATTTCATTTGCAAGGTGGGCTGATTTCTAGATGAACTGTAGACTAGAGAGCTGCTGAATTTAAACACTGACCTTTAGCTTTCCTACCACCTCCACTAATGCACAATTTGGTTTGATTCATAGTAAAATTTGAAGAATTACTTTTGGTTAAAACAGAAAACATTCCTTTAAGTCAGTATTGTAGCAAACAGCCTGATTTGATCAGTTTTGCTCAATTTATTTTAATGGGAATAAACCTCACTGTAGCCAGTTTGGGGGAAATTTGTCAGCTACTCTTTTCTTAAAATATAGAAATTGCTCCCCAAGAAGCTTGATGAGTTTGAGTTACTAGATGTATTTACTGAAGTTCATATTTTTTCTTCTCATGTTGTGGAAAATATAAATGACAAGGATGTTACAACAGAATGTCTTGATCTAACTTTCTGTGGTTCACGAGAAAGGACATATTTGGCCTGTATCTAAGCATGTAAACCTATTTTATGTGGTTTAGAGGAAAGAGGATAAACTGCAGGTGAGGTAAACATTTAACTAATTAAAATAAAGCTCCAGAGATTAGATGGTACTTTAGTGCAGTGATGTTTCTACTCTGAGAATATGGGTATGAAAGATAATTACAGCTTTGACTCAAAAAATCCTTATTAATAGTGCAAGTGGCTGCACAAATTTCTAGCATGTGACAGCACATTAAGTTACTAATGCTGTGTGAATAAATGTGATGAGTTTATCAGCTTTATTAAATTGAACTTATCTTATCTGCTTTTTGACAATCCTTTTTTCCAAATGCCAATATTTGTGCATCAGAGGAAGTATGGAAACTGTGCAGTTGTTCATTTGCAACATGATGATTAACCAGTGCTGTTGGCTTGCTGCCATTCATTCCTTCCCTACTGTATGGGTGTCAAGCTGGCAGTCCCTGAGCACAAGTCATAGTGGGCCTTGGGGCAGCAATGCCATGGGAAAAGGGATAGCCAAAGGGATAGCCAAAGACACTGCTCAAGAGCAGCAGGATAAATCAGCTTTGGTGAATGCACCAAGAGAAGAGTAGAACTAATTCCTACATCTTGAGTCTGAATAACATGTCAAGTCATTACACAGGATATAAACAAGTAAGTAATTCAAATAGGAGCTGTCTATTAGTGGAGAAAAAATTCCAGATTATTTCTGTGGCTGAGCAGTGCAGACAGAAATCCATTATGCAGACCTTCTGAACTGCTCTTTATATTTGTTAATATTTTAGCAACTTCCTCCACACATGGTAAACCCTAACATTATTTGTTATCTGAACTCTTTATAGTATTGCACCATTGTTTCATCAACTGTTTAAAAATAAGGATGAGCTATTATTTTTAAGTAAATGCTTAAAATTTGTCATTGCTTTGAAATGTTTGTTGTCTTGTAGATCAAAACTTATGGCTGGATCTGACTTTTATTGTGACTTTCTTATGGCAAATCTCAAACTGACATCATACATTGTCCCTCTTAATTCCTTGGACAGTGGACATATAAATCTCAAAGTTGTGGAAGCACTGCTTTTCCTGTTACAGCAAACCAAAAGCTGTCTCCCTTTCCTCTAGATGCACAGCTACACCACAGAGGTCCACACTTAGTGTCCACAGGCTTGAAATGCCTTGCACTTGGAAATGAGCCAGGATGGTGTGCTGTACAGCACACTAATTTCAGCCACTGGGAGCAACATGGGAATACCAGCCAGGTGCTCAGACTTCTCAGGCTGTTTAAAACTAAAGCCCAATGTAGATTCCCAAGGCCTGTGAGGTTTGTCTTGAGATGTTGAGGGGGCTGATATAGACAATGGCAATACCCAGTCTCCCGGGTTTGGATAACAACTTTCTTCTAGTTCTTGGTCAGCAGGCATGTCTCATTCTTTTATGAAAGAATATTCCCATAAAACAGTTTCCGAATTCTACATGCTTGGGAGAGCCAAACTAACTGAGCAGGCTGATGACCAGTTGTGAGATGGCATTTATGTTTTGGGATTTGCCACGTGATATAACCTGTCTGTGGCTGCAGGTTCCCTTGTACTGGCACAGACTGTGGCTCCAAATCTCCCAAATCCACTGATTCCCATCCAGTTACTGCAAAATACATCCTTCCTGATGTATTTTGCAGTATTCCTCTACTGTATGTTTAGCAGAGTGAAACTTTTTTTGGCTAACTGTGCAACAGATTTCTGAAAAAAATGGCAGCCTAGAAGAACAGTATATCCATCAATCAATCAAGCAATCAATCATAAGGAAATAAATAAATAAATATGCACACTTGTATTTGTTACTACTTTACAAGAGCTCTGGGATCACATTAGCCTGGGTGAAGTAGGAAAGAATGAACAACAAAGGTGAAAAGCAAGCTGATGTATGTAGGTGGCTAAATGGAATTAAATGTGTAATTATGTGACAAGGGGGTACGGTTATGAATCACAAATGGTGCTACCATTTTTAAAATGAGTGCTGTGGTGAAATAGACCACACTATCATTTAAAATGATATAAGTAGGACTGAAACTTATTTGTTTCTATCAATCTTGGTTGACTATAATTTTTTTTAAAGTATGCAACTGTTAGGAATGCATTATGCTCTGATTTTCAGAGCACTCTACTGCTGAAGCGTATGATGAGTCACCTAATTGAACAGGGATGTGTGTCATTACATAAGGAGAAAAATAGAAGAAAAGTACCACCCAAATGCCAGTGTGTATTCTGATTTTGATTGCAGTAAATAGACTTGGAAATAGTTCATTTTATTTTAAAAAAATTAAATTGTTGAAAATTGATTAGGGCTGGAAGTCTGGGGGACATTAGTTTAAAAATTATTTTTAAAAAAATCCCAGAAATAATATTCTTGCATCTACTGATCTACTGAAAATTTCAACATTTTCTGGCATTTGAGACAAAGAAGAAAATTCTTCTCTTTACTCCACAAAAGAATCTGTTATTTTCATAGTACCCATTAGAACGAAGGTGCCTAGAGAGCAGGTGAAGTTTACAATACAAGCTGGAGATTCTAGAGCCAAGGATGATTTAAAAAATGTGGACTGTAGCCTGAAGGTAAAGATGGAGGATGTGTAATTGCTTACGTTATATGACTGGGTGTGCCCACACCATGGGGTTAATGCTAGAGGCAGTGACAAACAACAGCCCATTATCCTTTTGGTAAATCCATGACTGATAATGATGTCAGAGCTATTAAAAATAATGAGCTGCTCATATCTTCACAGAGAACTTTGGGTGGATATAAATCCCTTATGCAACATTACCTGAGGTGATGGGAGGGGCAAGAAAACCTTTCTCCTGTGGGAATGGTGGTGACCACACTGGCACAGGGATTCAGCCCTGCCTGTCCCCACTTCTCCAAGTATGGCCTTACAGCTTCACCACTGGCTGCTAGGAAGGCCACCAGCACCACCAAGGTTAGCAATTTCTTTCAAAGAAGGTGTCCCAGCAGAAAGCTCAGTCTGACATTACTTAAAGCCTGGACTGCAGTGCCATGGCATTGCTCAGCATGCTGCATGCCTCCTGCAGATGGAAAGCATCAGGGTTTAGGGCAGTCTATGTACAGCTCAGCTTGGAGCTAGGTGTGTGTGTATGGTGGGCTCAAACCACTGCTCATGGTCATCTTCCTAACCATTCCTTGCTTGGGGTGGGTCCTCACTCCTTAGCTGCAACTTCTCAAGATAAAAATATTGTGCAAACCCAATAGTTTTTAACCTACAACTGATTATCTCTGCTTTCCGCTCCTCAAACCAGTATTAATGGCTTTTTTAGGTTTTTAAGGATCCTTTACACCCTGGTGGCACTTGAACCCCAAAGTTATTTCAGAACCCAGCTGAAACATAACTGAGTAAGGGGTGGCATATCACCCTGACAGCAGACTGGAGTCTGCAAATCAGGTGGGGTGAGCAGGCAGGGGACACAGGAGGGTAGGCAGGCAAGAAGAGGTTATTGAGAAAGGAGATTTACTCCATTTCTCAGCTGCCATCCCTCTCCTTTGGCTGGTCTTTGGGCTCTGGAGGAGAGCCTGCCCCAGCCTTCCAGCACCACTGAGCACTCTGGCTGACAGGTGTCCCCCTGCCATGGTGATAGGGACCCATTTCTCACAGTCTCCTTGCAGGAGACAACTGCACTGCAAGAGGCCAGAGAAAATGAAAGCAAATGGTAGACAGGGTTAGTGTGTAGGTCTAGTTTTTGCTTCCTATGCTTGTTTCTCTAGGATTCGTTTTCTTCCAATGAAGGAACCAGTACTGCTGCTTCTCTAACTGCTCTTTCCTCCACAGGAGTAAGTCCCCTAGAACACTTCCACTTGCCAGGTTTCAGGTGGACTTGAACTTGGTCTAATATAGCTTGGCTGCTGGAGACCATTCCACTATTAATAGCTCTTCAGTTGCTTGAGGACGTAAGGTCCCTCATACTTCCCAGGAAGTTATATTTATATGGTACTTATATGACGCAGCGAGTTTGCAAAATGCCACAGCTGCAAAAACAGAGCATGTTGGGATTGAATTCAATCAAGATCCTCACTCAGCTTTCAAATCACATTGCACCTGTTGATACAGTTTACTGCTCATGTGCCATAAAGCAAACCTTATCTTAGAGAGTTTCACATGTAATAAACTTGTAAGGAGAACATACAGACATTCCTGGGCATAACTATAGATATAGGTTATTTATAGGTGCATAGGTACTGAACCACATGAAAGAAACGTTCAGAAAATACATGAGCTGAAAACCATACTGGAAAATGCATATATGAAGCAGTGTGTGTGTGTGTGTTGTGTGCAGATCAGCATGTGTCAGTGCAAGGGCATTTGCACACAAATGCTGGCGCTCAAACAGGGATGGTCTGTGGTGCATAGGCTTCATACAGCTCTGGAGGGCTTCCCTTTTATATTAGCTGGGCTAACTTTTATCTAGGATCTAACTTTGTAACAGCATCTAACTTTTATATTAATGACAAAGAGTTGCATGTTTCAGAACCAGCCTTGGTGGATGAGTTAATTAAAAATAATAACAGTTTGCCAGCTGCTAATTAGGAGATTAATTAGTCATACACTAGAGTGTTACTTCTGCATGTGAACAAGTTGACTTAAAGTTTTCTCAGAGGAGACTGGCTTTCAACCAGCATCATTAAGTGTTGTATACATATTAAGTATAATATATCATATTCACAGAAAAAATAAAAGCTGATTATTGATGAGTATTTTCCTTTGAATAAGAGGAGACCCATTCCCTCAACAAAATAAAATCCTCTTCATAGAAGAGATGTATGTTATCTCCTTTGGCAGAAATGAGCTGCAAACTTCTAATGATCATAACAGGAAAGGAAATGCATGGATGTAAGGTTAGTTTAATCTACTTGGTGTTGTGGTATAAAAAAGTTGCATGAAACCACTGCTCTTGGAATGGTAAATGAAACAGTAGAATGGGAGATTCCATCAGTAACTTCTTGCCTTTATCAGCACAACAATGAACTGCATTTTATGTCAACACCCTTAGAGCCTCTTCCTTGAAGTCTTTGCTGTTCTCCAAGTCCACCATGGTACTCAAAGCATAATAGGGAAAGCAAACACTGTGCTTGTGGGTTACAAATTGTGTCTGGAGATGTAATGGCTGGGAAGAGACTACTTCAATAATAACAGTGCCATTCCAGACAGTCCCAATTTAATTTCTTACCTAAGAGCCAACACAATGTCATAAAAAGCCATGCTACCATGAAAATAATTCTTGAGAGCTGTGGGGTACAGCTTGAGAGAGCAAGATACAAAGTACAGCCTGTGTGTGAGATTAGGTATGTTAATTATAATAATGAGAACACAAATAAAAAGCATGTTGAAGCCCCAGGAAAACAAATGTCCCATGTATCCAGAGCTGAAATTATGTTAGAATTATGAGATCTGATGCCAGTGCACCTGGATGGGCAGCAAGCATACATGCATTGTGCAAGGGAATACCTCAGAGGAGCTGCTGTGCCTGACACACGGCCCGTGGCTTCCTCTCATTTCCATAGGAAAATGCTGCAACTCTGTCCCTGTGGACAACGGACCCAGCTTAACTACTGGGACAGGAGAAGGAATATATCTAACTAGAACTGTGGAGACCAGGATTTTGTCAGAATGCAATCTTTCAATCCAGGATTTCAGATAACCGTGATGGCTCCTTCTCCAACCTCATGGAGAGTCCCAAGGGACAGTGATGTGGCCAGCATCTCCCATATCAGCTCCTGGGAGAAGCTCATGGGAGTAGTTTGCCACAGCTCCAGACTGTTCTTGAAGCACACATGCTTAAAGCAAACACAGTTCTGGCTTTAGATCGGGTATGCTGAGTCAGGCTATGAATCCTTGCAGGCATCAAAACAGTTCTCTTCTTCACAACAAATGTGTTTAAAAGTAATATTTAACAAATATGAAGGGCCTACACTTACCATAACGACTATTGTTAGAATGTTGCTTTTAAAATCACATTTAACAACATAAACTATGACCAAGTTTCAAATAACCATCCTACGGGATATTTCAGTGAAAATCCTACTGATGGTGCAGGGACTCCAAGCCTTTGGCCATCAGGGAACAAAATGTTTATCTTCTCAGCATTTTTTTTACCTGGAATTGGTGTATTCCTGTCTTTTGAAGATGCAAGTGTGTATGGTGAAAGCATCAGCCACTGCCAGCTGCCTTTCTTCTGTACTCCTGGCATACACATTGAGCAGTGGCAGGGGATTTTCCATGTATTTTAGTCACTAGGATGATAATAGAAAATGTTACATAATGGCATTTCAATTGGAGGGTGTGAAGAGGATGTATCCTCTAATTTTAATGTAAGAAGAGAGATACTGTCAAACAAAATAAAATTAAACACTCAAGGAATTGTGTTTCATGTAATATCTTCTGTAAGGTAATCTTCGTGGACAAAAACATACCCACATGGGTTATTGCAGCTGAAAGGAAATGTTTCATTTCCAAGTTCTTACCCAATGCTGGCACCATGTCATTAGAAGATAGACTGATCTCTTGCCCTTTGTTTCAGTTGTCCTACCTTTTATGCTCTAGTAAAAGGGGAAGAAAACCTGTATTAAAAATAAAAGGAGATCATATTTCCAGCTATCACAAGCCAGAAGCAACAGTAGCAGACTGGTGAGGAGTCACAGAGGCTTTGCCATGACAGGTGTGGATTTGGACTAGCCTGGCACATTCCTGCTATATGAGACTCACCTTTCCTCACAGTGGCAGGCAGAGAGCAGCTTCTGGTTATTTCATAAGTTTATTTTAAAAGTGGTTGTTTTAAGATGAGCAGTTTTTGGTCCCTGGACTGATAAATGTTCAGATCATTATACTTGTCAGTGAGATGGCAGAAGCTGCTTGTTTGCACCCATCAAGCAAAATGGCAAAAGAATGTGCTAGAGTCCCTGGGTAGAAAGGGAACATTTTGTGACAGCTTTGCCAAGCAGGCACAGCCTGAACTGCTCTAGAAACACATTAACAAGAGAAAACATGTCTGAAAGTGGGTGATGGCAATGCCTTGAGAAGGCTGACCTGGACAGAGACTAGACAGAGCTAAGAGAATAAAGTATGTATTTATTAAAAGGCCTTTAAGGGTACACCTTGAGCAGGACTGGCCCAAGCTACACCCAAGATGGACATAAAATGGTTACAAAATAGATGAACGGTCACAAAGTTTCACACTTTTATAAATTTTGGTTCATTTGTATATTGGAGTTAGTCGTCCAATTATAGCTTCAGATTATGAAGTCCCGTCCTTAGGTTTTTTCTCTTCAGTTCAGCATTGTTTATGCTTTGGGCCTGAAGCTTGTAATGGTTGTCCTTGGTCTCAAGCAGGAAAAGGATTTGTTTTGTCTACCTACTCTGTGAAGAGAGCTGACTAACACTTAATATGAGGCTCAGAGTATATACCTAGGCAGCACAGAATCTGAAAAATATGAAAGCTAAAACTTAAGGCATCAATGAAAAATCGAAATGAGGAAACATAAGGTAATAGCAGTCTCAAAGGTGAAAGGGTTATGAGATTATGTTTTGTAGTTTGTAATTTTTCTCATTCTCAGTTGTGACTGAGTCCTGGGAGGCTGTAGAACATAGCTCTGAGAAGCTTCTTCCATGAACAGACCTCATCTTCCTTATGAACAGCATGGTGTCTTCATGAGTATGTATGAATTGGAGGGTGTACTGATTTTGGATGAACAAAAATGGTGCTAAGGATCTTCTAAAATTCCTGCCAAAGCAGAGAGAATTGTGTTGGCCTCATTAATACTGTCAGATTCACTTGACAGCTTATGTGGATAAACTCTTGAAATATTTCTTTTCTAGTCCATCCTCATAGGTAAAGCTTCAGCTGACCAATCTTGACTCCACAGCATTTTATACTCCTGTGACCTCTCTGCTCAGACCCAGGAGGAAAAGGAAGGGCCTGTGTACTCTGCAGTGGAGCCTTGGAAGTGGGTTATGAAGAACACAATGTCTTTCTGTTAGTTGATTTTGAGATCACTTTGGGGTTATAGTATCATAGTAAATACTTCAACCATGTAACTCTCCAGTTCTGTCCCCAAAGCAAGAGAGCCCCAACTAAAGCAACTGGTATAGAACAAGAAAGGCATCCCAAGGCAGAGTTGTGTGTCAGTTCTGAAAATCCAGGGTAATTAACAGGGCTACTTTCAGCTGAAACGTAATTTCAACCAACTTTGAGTGGTGTGCTGACTTTTTGTTTTCCCTGTAAGCAAGTAAATCTTTTCCTAAATTCACATACCAGCTAGACAAAGACAATTTTATTTTAATGTGCTTCCAGTGCCTTTTGCATAGGTTAATAGGAGATTATGCTGAATAAGTGATTTCTGCTTATGCAAAATCTCCTACTATGCAGGAACCCAAGGTAATTTCCTCGTCATTCTCTTTGTGACAAAGAAATCACGACAGAAGACAAGAACATCTCCCACATATTAAAAAAAAAAAAAAAAAAAAAAAAAAAAAAAAAAAAAA
>WEIU01023049.1:55507-67435 GCA_013389925.1 Aegithalos caudatus | reverse complement strand
AAAGTGGAAATAAGAGAGATAGACAGGATCTTCTCAGACAAGCAACAGCTTCAAGAACCCCAGGCCCCTGCTGCAATGCAGGTGCAGGTAGGGTCTGTTCACAGTGGAACAGCAAGGGCAGCCTCAGGGATGAGACCTGATGACTTCTGCTCTATCCCAAGGCCTGTAACTATGCCATAAGTTCATAAAATCATAGAACTATACTGTGATAGAAATGTATGGGGTGAGAAGGGACCTTGAAGAGCCTGTAGTTCAAACTCCCCTGCCATGGGCAGGAACACCTTTCACTAGACCAGGTTTTTCTGAGCTCTATCCAACCTGGCTTTGGACACTTCCAGGGGTGGGGCATTCACAACTTCCCTGAGGAATTTGTTCACTGTCCTCAAGGCTGAAGTAACTGGCCATCCTTTCAAGTTGAGGTTTGGACCATCTGACTGCGACCTATGCAAGGCCACCACAGGGCAGCAGTGGCAGCAGCTGGTGACTCCCTGCTGCAGGGGACAGCAGCACCACCTGCCAACCTGGCATGCTGGCTGCAGAAATTTGCTGCCAGCTGGGGACCTGGGTCTGGGTGTTGGGGAGGACTGCCAAAGCTTGCCTGACCCCTGACTACTACTCCATGATGTTCTTAAATGTAGACACCAATGACAGTGCTGGGAAACCTGGAGAGCATCCAAAGTGACTACGGAGCTCTGGGGATGGCAGTCGGGAACTCAGGTGATCTAGTTCCTGTCAGAAGAGGTTAAAAGTCTAAGGGGAAAGGCAATGGTACTGCCTGTCAACAAATGTTTGAGCAGCAGTCTATAGTTCTGGACCATGGGACCCTGTTTGAAGGTCAGCATCTGCTTGGGAAAGACACAATCCAGCCCACTAAATGGAACAAATACATCTTTATGAGGAGGATGCTTGCCTTAGTAAGGAGAATATATATATATATATATATGCATATATATGCACATATAAAAATGCAATTAAAATCTTTGTTCAAAGGCATAAATATCTATTTAAACTCACACACATTATTTCAGAGAAGGAAGAGGAATATTTTTAACAGTATGGAGGGTTGAATACTAAACTAAACACCAAGAAAAATGAAGTACACTGTTACTAAATTTGGCAGAAGCTCTCCAGACACACCAGAGTATATATTCCATGGTGTGGCATGGGAGGATTGATTTGATCTAGTGTTTTGAAGGCTGGGGTCTGTGTGCATGCAGCTCCTGGTTCCACCCCTGGTCAGTGCCTGGGGCAGTGACCTCTCCAGGCACAAGATACCTCACTGCCTGACTTGTGGGTGCCACACCAGGGTCTGTCTCTGTGTCTTTCTCCATTGCACACATCCTGCAGTGGGGCTTCCAGCTTGCCAAAAAACAACCAGAGCAGGCCACCCAGTGAGTCTCCAGAATCTCTGTCCTGTCCATCACACTGCAGCAGCATAAGCAAGGGCACCCGAGGGGCCACGTGTGTCAGCTGGCACCCTCCTCCCAGTGCAGCAGTTTTCCAGCACAACACCACCACCTTCTTCAGCTAAACTGGTTGATTCCTTAATAGAGAAGGCAACAGTTAGTGCAAGCACTGCACTTCAGGGGTCAGCACTAAACTATTTTACTTGGAAATTAGCATCTTTGAGAAACCACCAGCTCCTGTGCTCAGCGCACTCCAGCCAGTGTGGGGTTCTCACCTAGCATCTTGATTCCTGGCAGGATTCCTGCTCCTTCCTGCTCCTCTAGCCTGAGTACACTTGCACCTTCACATATGAGAAATAAAATTGGGGAAAAAAAATTTACATGACAAATTATTGTTTGATGAAATTGTGGTCTAGCGATAAAAAAAAGGTGATGACACAACTGGTATCTTGTATTTTGCATAATATTAATAACTTAGTATAACCCAAGTAGTGCTATTATTACACCCAAGCATGACTAATTAGGTATATAAAAATAGCTTTTCTCATCTCTAGAATATATTTGTCTTTCTAAAATACCCGTTTTATTTAAGATTTTTAAGTTTGAGTGCCGAACATGTGAGGCAGAGTTTGACAGCTAAGAGGACTGCTTTGCCACTGAAGACTGGACAATTTTTGCAGAATGGTCGGTATGACAGAAGAGGTTATTTTGCAACTTGAGTCCCAGTCCATGTTTGTGCAGTGCCTGGGGTGTTGAACCCTCCTGGCTTAAAGTTTGCTAGTGCTGTTCAAAATGCAAGCACAAAGTCATAAATTTACAGGAGCCCCTCAGGAGCACAAGGGCACTGTACAAGCAGGCAGTGACACCAAAAGCAATGGGCTTGAGGGTTAATCTTTACCAGTGGGAGTTGTCTCTTGTTGTGCTTCTGTTTGCAGGGTCTGCCAGAGCAAACCCGAAAATCCCTGCCTGATTTCACTTACTGTGGGAGGTATAAAATGAGAGTGTGATTTTTAGAGAAGAAAAAACCTCAGCAGATGTGAACTGAACAAATCCATTGGTTTAAACAAAGCTGCACCAGTTTGTACCAGTAGAGCAATTCTCTCACCATCTCATCCAATTTAGCCTTGTCAGTTTTATATTGCTAGATTTGTTGTTGAAATGTCTGATAACAGACAGAAAAAAGTGCTTGTTTTAAAATACGTGCATATATTGCTATAAAGTGATGGGGGAGGCGTGGGGGGCAGGGGTGTAGAAAAGAAAGAAGACCTAACTAAAACTCTCAGGCTTCTAATTATTTTACCTTTTTTTGCTCACTTTTATTGACAATGATTTTCTGATGCTTTTTTCTTTAAAGTGGAAGTAAATTTATTGCAACTGCCACCACAGCAGGTATTTGGCATACTTGCGTGCACTGAGGGAAGTGGTGGGTGACAACATTTCACTGCTGTGGATAACTGTGGACTGGAGCAGAGTACACTGCTGGAGAGATGCAGTGGGTCTGAAAACACCCTGCCCTTTCCCGTCCCCTACGGTCTTCTTCTAGTCCTCATGTTATTTGGGGGGTGATTCAGGATTCCCCAAACCCGTCACCAAAGCTCTGCCTAAAATGGCACTTTCACATCATACCCTTCACAGTATGAAAATGAAAACCCTCCTAAACCATGCAATGACAGGGGCAATTATTTCCTTGTTGCGCAATGGTAATTATTAATGATTAAACCCACTCAGCACTTCGGATGAGCACAGGTATCAATTTCTGTTCCTTTCCCACTGCATCTGCTTTTTTCAGGGGACCTATCACATGCTGTGGCAGAGTGAAAAATCAGTAGGGACTTTTTTCCCCACTTCCTTCTTGTTTTTCAATGTGAGTTAAAGTTATCTTCCCCAAATGCACAACACGCTGCTATTGGCTGACTCAGCCATAACTGACTGCAGGAGCTGTCAAAAAGCTTTTAATCCTTTAGATTTTAAAGTTTGGTCAAAAGCATTCAGTGTAATTAAAGTTACTTTATTTTTGTATAACAACTAGGAGCCGGGTTTGTGTATTTCATAAGCATGCAATATTGCCTCTCATCTTCCTCTCCTTTTAGTGTACAAAAATTGTTTTATTGAATGAGAGGTAGCAACAGATTATCTAAACTTTAACTTCTGACTTCTGTCTGCCAGTCTCTTCCTGTACAGGGGTAAAGTTTATTCTTGCAAGGGGTCATGATGACTTCAATAATGTGTATTTTCCTGGGCAAAAAGCACCCAGGTCAGTAAGGGCGATCAGGACTCTGTCCTTGGGTTGCAGCCTCTTTGCATTTTCTGGATATTTGAAGGATATGCTGCAGGATCAGAAGTAGACATTTAATTATTAACCTTTCTTTTTTTTTTTTTTTTTTTTTTTTTTTTTCCCACAGCCCTGAGCAAGGTAATAGAACGTGTTTTCACTTGGCATATTGGAAAAAATTAAGGTCCACCCATGACTTGCCAGTGCAGACTTCTCCACATCTGCTGCACTAAAAGAAAAGGGTTTTTGCTTTATGTAGTGGTTTTCTTCTGCTCTTTTCACAAAATGTTAACAAATATGTTAAGTGCAATTTCTCTCAAGGTGAAAAGGAGGCGGTCACTGTGTACTCTGGATTGTTCACACTTATTAGGATGTTGCAGACTGTTTCACTGAACAGGGGTGAGTTGGATGACAAGCAGCATCTTCTTGAAACAAAATCAAGAATCATTTGCCTTTTTTTTGCTTTCCACTGTGAATTTCTTTCTCTAGTACCACAGAGATCATATACTAAGGAGCGCTGTCTGCCTAAGTGAGACCCCCAGCCTCACTCTCCTTCCACATGGGCAGCCTAAAGTCCAGAGGAAAAGGTGAAGCTTTTTCTGTTTCTTACCCAAAATCATGCTATAATGAAGGAGCTGCACTATCATCTTTATACCTCTTAGACCAGGCTGGACTCTTCCCTGGATGTGGATGTGGTCGTGGAGATGAAGACAGCACATTCTGCACCCCACAGAGGGTCTGTGGCATTGGCTCCAGGTGCATCCCTTGAAGCTCTGTCCTGTTCCATGGGCTGCCAATGAGCCAGGCCAAGAGTTATTCAGCTGGAATGCCTGCCTGGACACAACAGGCATGTGGGAGAAACACCTTATTCTTTTTATTTTTATCATACTAATGAGCATCTTTTTCCTGCCTTCAGTGCAGGTACAGGCTGATCCTCAGCAGTGCCAAAAGCTTTCCCGTTCTATAAATTCTCTGTTGCTGAAGCTGCCTGAACAAATCTAAATTATCAGCTGAAAAGAGCCATTTCTGTATCCATGATGCCAAATATTACCACAGATTACAAAGCCCCTCTTGCTTAGATAGCTCTCATCTGCACCAAACCCTGCATCTGTGTAAGTGTCCATTCTGTGACACTTCTCGTCACAGCCACCACTGTTCTAAGACTTACAGCATAAATTGTTGTCAGGCAGGAAGAGAACATATATATTTCTCTTCAGTCCACAAACGTCTTTGTCAGATTCAGTAATGCCAGCTTACAATGCCAGTAATGCCAGTAAAGCCAGTATTTCTCTCCCTGGGACCACAGCAATACATTGTACCAGTGCCCTCTCCAATCCTCCATTCTGTAGCAGAGGGTCACTACTAAATACTACAGAGTGGTTCAAAAGCCTAAATAATGATGGATTTCAGTGAAATCCTTTAGGACTTCCCTATACATATAATTTCTGGTGTGCCTGATATGTCTCAGTATGGTCCCCAGACTTAAGGACAGATAAATTATAGAGTGGAATGTGTGGTAGCTTTACTTTTGGTGGTCTTAATCACAACCACTTTAAATACATTAGGCAGCATATAAAGTCAATGTTTATAAGGAAGGTGCAGTCCTCTAAGTTTGAGAGCATGTTTACACATCCTACCTATTTGGATATCCTGTAATGGCAATGAAGCCCTGGTGGAAAAGGTCAGCAAATAACTGCACAGCTCAAAAAATTCACACATTATAACCCCAGCACTTCAACTTCCCTCTTCCTCATGCTGTGCACTATTCATCACCAGACAGGAGCATTTTTACCTCCTGTTCTCTTCTTGCTGTTCTGAAATCAAGAAAAACAACCTCCCTTTTAATTAATTAAACTTGGTTCCTGTGGTGCTGAGCATATCACACTTTATGAGAGAGCTTATAGTTATAGATGTTAATTTTCTTAAGAAGAAACTTTCAAACTAAAATCAGTGCATTGCTCATGCAAGAAGCAGTAAAGTCTCTTTGGACAGCAGGGTGTTTTTGTCTGCAGCCCACACATCTTTCCAGCTGTGAAAGCTCATTTGGATGCTGAAAATTCTAGAACGTGTAGTCAGTGAGGAGTAGGGAGAGGGAGGAAAGAAAAACCTCTACAGAAAGGGCCTGGGTGTCCTAGTTGATGACAAGTTGAACATGAGCCAGCAGTGCCCTGGCAGCCAGGAGGGCCCCTGTGTCCTGGGGAGCATCAGGCACAGCATCACAGCCGGGCAAGGGAGGGGATTGTCCTGCTCTGCTCTGCTCTGCTCTGCTCTGCTCTGCTCTGCTCTGCTCTGCTCTGCTCTGCTCTGGGGCAGCCTCACCTTGAGTGCTGGGGCAGGTTTGGGTGCCACAGCACAAAAAAGAGATTGAGCTGTTAGAGAGTGTCCAAAGGAGGCCATGAGGAAGGTGAAGGGCCCTGAGGGGAAGGTGTGTGAGGAGTGGCTGAGGTCACTTGGTCTGTTCAGCCTGGAGGAGACTGAGGGGAGACCTCACTGCAGTTACAGCTTCTTGTGAGGGGAACAGGAGGGGAAGGCACTGAGCTCTGCTCTGTGGTAACATCAACAGGATGCAGGGGAATGGCCTGAAGTTGCATCAGGGGATGTTTAAGTTGGATATTAGGAAAAGTTCTTCACCCAGAGTGTGGTTGGGCACTGGAACAGGCTCCCCAGGGAAGTGGTCAGAGCCCCAGCCTAAAACAGTTTCAAGAAGTGTTCAGAAAAACTCTCAGGCACATGGGGTGATTCTTCACATGTCCTGTGTAGGGTAAGGAGCTGGCCTCTGATGATCCTTCTGGTCCCTTCCAGCCCAAGATATTCTATGATGCTATGATCTACAGCCTGACCTGTTAGCCTGACCTCAGTGCCTGGAAAGGTTATGGACCAGATCATCTTGAGTGTGATCACAAGGTACCCACAGGACAGCTGGTAGATCAGACCCAGCCAGCATGGGTTTAGGAGGGGCAGGTCCTGCCTGACCAACCTGAACTATTTTTGTGACCAGCTGACCCACCTGGATGCAGGGAACTGTGGATGTTGTCTGCCTGGACTTCAGCAGGGCCTTTGACACTGTCTCCCACAGCATCCTCCTGGAAAAGCTGACAGCCCACAGCTTGGACAGGAGCACTCTTTGCTGGGTCAAGAACTAGCTGGATGGCTGGGCCCAGAGAGTGGTGGTGAACAGTGCTGCATCCAGCTGGGGAACAGTCACCAGTGGTGTTCCCCAGGGATCTGTGCTGGGGCCAGTTCTGTTTAACATCTTCATTGATGATCTGGGTGATGGGATTGAGTCCACTGTCAGTAAATTTGCAGATGACAGCAAGCTGGGAGCATGTGTGGATCTGCTGGAGGGTAGAAGGACTCTGCAGAGGAACCTGGACAGGCTGGATAGATGGGCCAAGTACAACAATATGAAGCTTAACAAGACCAAGTCCTGCATTTTGGCCACAACAACCTCCTGTAGTACTACAGGCTAGGACAGGGTGGCTGGACAGTGCCCAGGCAGGAAGGGACCTGGGGGCACTGGTGACAGCAGCTGAACATGAGCCAGCAGTGTGCCCAGGTGGCCGAGAAGGCCAATGCCATCCTGGATCAGGAATGGTGTGTCCAGCAGGAGCAGGGAGGTCATTCTTCCCCTGTACTGGGCACTGGTGAGGGCACACCTCGAGTGCTGTGTCCAGTTCTGGGCCCTCAGTTCAGGAGGGATGGTGAGATGCTGGAGCGTGCCCAGGGAACAGCAGCAAGGCTGGTGAAGAGTCTGGAACACAAGCACTATGAGGAGCAGCTGAGGGAGCTGGGGGTGTTTAGCCTGGAGAAAAGGAGCTCAGGGGGGACCTTATCACTCTCTACAACTGCCTGAAAGGTGGCCGTAGCCAGGTGGGGATCTGCCTCTTCTCCCAACAACAGGATGGGAGGACAGACTCTCTTAAGCTGTGCCACAGGAGGTATAGGCTGGACATAAGAAGAACATTCTATATAGAAAGAGTGGTTGGGCATTGGAATGGGCTGCCCAGGGAGATGTTGTAGTCATGTCCCTGGAGGTGTTTGAAAGAAGACTGGATGTGGCACTCAGTGCCATGGTTTAGTTGATGAGGAGGTGTTAGGTCAGAGGTTGGAGTTGATGAGCTCCAACTTGTTGATTCTGTGATCATAAAATACAAGATGATAAATGTTTCTCTTTTATTATGTGGATTGTCCATCATCTCAGTTCATGAGACCACAGTGCCTGGCTTTTTACTTGCAAAGGTGAAGAACAGTAGGAGTGTGAGAGCACAGGTGACCATGCTCTGCTGCAAGGGTGGCCTGCAGGCATGTCAGGTGAGAACAACATTTCCTACCCCTCTCAGAATCTGACTCTGAATCTCATCTTATTCATGATGAAGTAGGGGACTAAACAACAACAGAGTAGTTTTCTTCCTTTTTTTTTTTTTTTTTTAATTTTTTTTTAAGGAGAAAATAAGTATATATTTCTACTTGTCAGAGATGTGGGTAAAGCTGGAAAATACAACATGAATGCTACTCTAAATGTCAAACAAAATAAACAGCAACTAAAAAGAAACCAAGCTTTATTGTAATTTCCTTTTTTTTCTAGCTAGTTTTATTAATCTTCAAGGTCCTGTAAATTATAAACATCTGGAATCAGCATCAGTCACAACACTACCATACCATCCATCCCCTATGAGCTCCCATGAAGACGCTCACATCAGGGCAGAAAGTGAGGCAGCCCAGTTCACATGGAGCTTCTGTCTCTGCTCATACCTCTTGGGCCAACAGATGAGGAGAGATATGTTGAGAAGGATGATGTGGAAGGAACCTGGATTCCCCAGGTTCTTCTCTCCTGCTGCCACAGGGACAGCCTTGAAGCAGTATTGATTCTGTGTTTTTCCCCGGTAAAAAGGTTTCTGCCAGCACCCCCAGAAGCATTTCTGACTGGTTTTCTTCTTGATTCCTATGTTCAAGAGCTGAGAGAGAAGTAGTTTGTGGGCTAATGCACTTCACACCGGGGTCTCACAGCTACACCATTGTGGTAGTCCTCCCATTCTGAGGGAGCTGACATCTGACCCTACTGTCCCTGTTACTCCCCTGAGTACCCGATAAAACCCACGGCCCTGGCCCTGCCCCGCTCTCTTCGGCTCCTCGGCCGTCGCCTCCCCCCGCGGCCCCGGCTCGGGGAGGAAATAAAACCAGCTTAAAAGGAGGCTCGTCTCCTCTGTTCCCCTGCCGGTAGCTGTGACCTCTCTGGACACATCCCTGGCTGGATACTGTTGCCACACACTGCAACACACCATCAGATATGTGAAACAGATAAATGATGACATACCTGACCCTATGACGACCCCTGATTCGTTTATCCTTTCTCCTGGCTACAGAAACAGCTGAACGAAGTCACAAAATAGCTGGAAACACCCTGAAAATGAGGAAAATCATCTTCAATAGAGGTGAGGCCTCTTACCATATCTATTAAAAGATACGGGACACAGAAAGCCATCCCTCAGTGAAATCACTCATCTGGAGACGAGTGCCAGAATTGTCTGTTCTAAAATGAGCTCTTGTTGGCCACATCAGGTTGAACCTGATACTCTTCTCAGAAATGAAAAACTGCTTCTCTGCAACACAGTAAACATTAACAGGAATTTCTCAGTCGCACTATTCCCTGGTATTATTGTTTTAAGAGCAGAGCTTGCCCAGGAGGAAAATTGGCCTCAGCACAGGCTATGAGGGGCATCTTCACAACAGGTCATTTTTGACTCTTTGATACAGTGATTAAGCTAAGCAAATTCCATGGGGTAACTATTAATTTGTTTTGTTTAATTGCACATTTTGGTGAAGCTGTAGGGTGTCAGAGTCCACACCTACTGGAGCTGGTTGCTGATCTAGGAAGTCCTGGCTATGCAGTGGAGCCCTGATTTGTTCTTCTGCAAGTAAGTTGAGCCCAGATCAGCAAAAACCAAAGTTAGACACCTCCGCCTCCCAGAAGAGTAGGATTCACGTTGAAGTCATTAAAATAACAAAGTTTTAGTCTGTCTCCTTTTGAATTTCCACACCTCTGTAGATGCTAAGGTTTCCATCACACCAGGGACATCTAGAAGTTAATTGCTTTCATGTACAAGCAGAGTCAGCCTGCTAGCTCATCACAGCTAAATTTTCTCTGTAAGCCTGAAGCTTTCTTAGGGGTTTGGATGACTACTCAGTCTGATGGACTGTACACTGCTCCAGCACCATTGTTAGAGGGTTCTGACCTTCTTCCCACTGAAACACAGTGCAATGTTTGTGCCTGTATAGAGACTACATTTATATCCAGATTAATTTAGCCTTGTCTTCTCTCTTCTGTAGGAGCATATGCTTCTAGGTGCATACACAGGTATGTGTGTGCATTTAGACTGGCTGGGACCGTCTAGACCCAGGACTGGGCAGCTCTACCCTGTCTGCTTTTTACCTAAGAGGTGATACAACAAAAAGTCATTATGTATTTGGAAAATTTGGATTGCCAGTAGACTGTAGTCTCTCTCCTGGATCTGAAAATCCATGGCAAATATGAACTGTCCCTCAGGAAGCTCATCATGCTCAGGAGTTTGTCTATGTCATGGGGAAATACCAAAGCACAACACTTTAAACCAAGGAATTCACCTCTCTCTTGCACAGATTTTCATGCTGATCTTACATTTCCTTTTTCCCCTAACTCTAAAATCAAGCACGAAAACTTACACACAGTTTCTGTGCCCCATCCTGGCCCTTTTCCATTATGCCTGAGGGTTTGTCTGCACCTGGTTAGTCATTGAAATAGCAACTATGGATAATGACACTGGCTTCATATCTATATAACTATCTAAAATCAAGCAACAGAACTAAAAATTTTCACATGGCTTTTGCCTGGATACACAAGCAGATCAAAGAGGGCCATTTATCCATACCACTTGCCTAAAAATTTCTTCTCCTTTTCACTCACATTGTGAGTGCCTTCCTGCAATGGAAAGCTCCAGACAGAACCATTTTTCCTAGCACTCCAGCAGTTCTCATTTCTGGGCAGCAGTAGATAAACTGTAGTGGATATATGAGGGGACATTTTCTTTTTGTGATTCTTTTGAGATAACTGGAGAGTATTTTAGTATTTTCCCTCTGGTACATCTCAGTTTTTTGCTCAATCACCTCATTATAGTATCCTTTTTTTACAGTCAGGCATAAACTAGCAAGATGAGGGAAAATATGTCCAGTTTCAATCTGTATTTAATCAGCATGTAATCTTGAGAGAAGATCCAGGGTTTTGGAGGCAAATAATTATCTGTGATTCATCTTTGTGATTTTAATAGGCCAAAATTACACCCAAGGACAAAAGCCCTGTTAAGAACTAGGGTGCTTGAAACTAGGATCTATATTTTGCACTGCGAGTTCCACTTTGACATTTAAAATATTTTTCCTCTGGCTTATCTGAGTGAGATAGTAAATCCTTCGGAGAAGTAAATTTATACATATAATTTGGTTTAACTTTTTACAAGAGGAATTGTAGAGGATGTGTTTTCTCTGTTTCCTTGGATACTAGAAATTTCATGTCACAGTTCAGCCACACATACATTTTCTATTTCATTATAGCACCTGGAATATGCATGAAAAATCCCCACAAATTGTTAAGACATGAACAAGACTTCAGGAGTAACCTCAAGCAGGAGCATCCTGATCAGTGTCAGACAGAGGTGTACAGGGAAAGCAGAAATCTTGTCACCTTCTTAGGCTTCTTAATGCTGCTCTTGCTTTTCTAAGAAGTCAAGAATTGCATGGGAATATTGTCTTCCCATTTTAAGGCTGAAGTTGCTCTTGCTTTTGGCATTCATCTTATTAAGCTCAAAATATAATGAATTAGACTACGTGCATAGTTTGGCCTGAAAGGCAATCCAGTGCATTTTAAAAACAGTTTCATAAGTGTGTGACATGGATCAGAACCTCCACCCTCAAAGCTGAACTTAGATGTGCAGATTGATTTACTAATCTTACTATAACCATTTCACAGAGAAATTCAAATTCTTTCCATTCACTTATGAATATTTGCCTAGCATTTTAAAGTATTTTGCAAGTCATAAATATTTTCACAGATACCTTGGGTTATGGAACCAAAAATGTGTATTCTACTTTATCTGTGAAAGCAGTTGGGGAGATATTTTTTCTTTATCTCTGTAACTCCACAGGGGAGGTGGGCAGATACTTTCTGATAAGGTCCCAGCTGTTAAAGCAGGGTGGGGCAGTGTTTCTTATCTCTTCCACCAC
>WEIU01023049.1:40218-51156 GCA_013389925.1 Aegithalos caudatus | reverse complement strand
TTTTTTTTTTTTTTTTTTTTAAGTAAAAAAATTGCATAATCGAGAGTCGTTCCAGTATGTGTTTCTGGAGTTTATATTTCTTTACTTATGTCTATGTTTGCAATGATTTATGAGTTTGAAAAATACCATATCTCTTAACTTGACTTTGATATGTTTTCTATAAGGTCACCACAAAATAAATAAAATAATAAAAATAGATAATTTATTTTGCTTTAAGCTGATATCCAGTAACTTACTTGTATTCCCTGATAATTGACTGCAGTTTATTTTCTGCTTGGGCAACACCTTATGTCAACCACTTGTTTCACTGACTAGATAAGCTTGGTTAATGATGTGATATGATCAAAGCAAGGTAAATTGAGCAATGATGCTTGTGGGTGAACATTCTAACTGATGTTAAAACTGATGTTTTTGTATGGATGTGAAGCTCATTTTCTGCAAAGCTGGGCTTTATAGCCTAATGGTATTTCATTCTCTCACCTGACAAATTGCAGGACTTTATTCTGCCCTGCCTTTTATATGCAAAAAAAGGGAGTGATATATACATGTGATATAAGCAAAATCAGAAATCAAGTCAAGAGCACCTTCATTTGAACCACATTTTCCCTCCCATTTTGGCTTCAGAGTAGGAAGCTTAGAGTAGCAGGTTTGCAGGGATCCTATTAATTAGCTGCATGTATTCCTGTCTTAGACCATAAATGCACCTATGGTTTAAAAAATATCAGGGGTTGGAATGTTAATCTGTAATAATAAAACCATAGTCCTAATAATGCTACTATATTGATAACACATAATAACAATAATACCACATAATTATAGAAATGCCAAAAAATTAAGAGATACAGGGAAAAAGATCAATGCAAAACTGGATCCCCATGAAAGAGGGACTGACACTAACTGAATGTTTAACACATATTTGCACACACATATGCATTCCATGTGGGCTTTCCTAGCTGGTCTGTTCATTCTATGAACACCATGACTGACCTTTTCATTAATCATTCAATCCAAACTCCCATCATTCAACCCTAACAATTCCCCCTGTAACAAAACCCTCACAACCACAAAAAAAACCACAACCCTTGAACCTGACCATGAACTTTGACCAGTTCACAAGTCCATCCCTCTTAGGGCTGCACCTAATCCTTCTTTCAGTATTATTTCCTACCCTACTACTTCCCACACCACTGATGACAATCAGAGAACTGCCAAACACCTTTCCACCCTCCCAACTACAATTCCTCCACTTAATTACAAAAGAGTAATGACCCCACTAAACAAGGAAGGACACAAATGATTTTTAATCTTAACATCACTAGTAATACTCCCACTGAAAAATAACCTTCTAGGCCTACTAGGGTATACATTCACCCCCAACAATCAATCACATTTGCCTGTTATGTATTTCACTGTCAAAGTCTACAGCTCTGTGGTGCACAAGCTACTGCAAGACCTTTTCCATTAGACACCTAACCAACTTTCCTTTTGCCAGATGAGAGCACCAGCCTTTCAATCTGACCCAAGCCACACACAGCAACTCCTACACTGTTTTAGTAAAAGTACTCTTCTGGACAGAGAAGTAAGAAAACACACAAAAACTATGTGCTTTGGATTCTCTCTTGTGGCAAATGTACATGGTTTCCCCATTGGCCAAGAATGTTTCCTTTCTTGGAAATTAGTTTTTAGTTCTTTCCTTTTCACGTGCAAAATAGATATATCTAGCAATGAATAAATATAAATCCACCATGGGTAGGCCTGTGAAATGCTCTCTGTGGTGCTGTATGCCTATTCACAACAGGTATAGGCAAAATTTCAGGGCACTACCTGCCAAATTGCTCTCATGGGCATGCCCCATGGACATACCCCACGAGCTCTCAGAGGCACAGCCAGCCCTCTTCCAGCCACGCAGTCACAACCTCTGGGCATAGGAAACAGCCAGCCTGCACCTACAGCTTCACTACCTCTTCAGAAATGTCAAAAATGGATGACTCATGAGATTTCAGAACTTTGTTCTACCTCTGTGACTTTTTCTATGGCAGGCAGTAATTTCACAGTACTCACATGGTATTAAAAGTGTATTTGGAAACACAACATGTACACCTTCTACTTTAAGTAGTAAGGTGATGATCCTTTATCATCAAAGAAACATTCCAGCACAGTCTGGAGCCTCGCAGGCATCTCTAGCAGGTGAGACCATGTCTGTAGCACTCTTGGCTTGCATGTGTGTCATTTCAAACCTGTGTAGTGAAAATGCCCTCCTAATGAAGTGTCAACATTCAGAAATGTTGTGAGACTAAAGTTCTTACATGGTTATACTCCTAGGAATTGCAGATTTGTTGCCAGGTGTTTTCAGGTTCATTTTAAAGTGTCCTCCCAATAACAACAGGACAGAACAGCATGTTGCTTTGCATTTAGGTCCAGATACCTGACGGTAACTCCATTTCTATTTATGTTGTCTTCTCCTATCCTAGTAAATGAGATATCTACACATTTTTTATGAAGAAGTGAAATTTTCTAAGATAAAAAGTCTCATGCATAATCAGGAAAGAAATTACCATAATAATATTCATTCTCAATTGCAAATATCTTTCATCTCAAGTGGATTTACAAACCCTAGCTTTTGCTCAGGCTTACTCTTTGTGTGGGCAGGTCTAAAGCTCATCCACATATTTGCAGTAAGGCCCCGTAAATTTATTTGCACAGAATATGCAAAATCACAGGTATGTTTACTGAGCAGTGAAGTCGCAATTGTATAAAGGAAAGCTTTCTCTGAGGGAGAAGGGATTATATTACTGTTTTTGTTTGTCAAAGTAATGTTTTCAAACACTTCTCAGGTATTACTTGCACCCAAGCCTGTTTCAGTAAAGCCATAAAATGACCATCCCTGAGTCCAGAGGGCGCTGGATCAGACCTTCCTGTATATTCTCCCATGTCACAGTATTTGAAGCATCACTTCAAGAGTTCATTTTGGCTCATTGGCATGGCATCTGCCTATATAATTCCCAACTCTCTTTGTGGCAGCTGTCTATTCATTCTCCAGAAAATTAAACTAGCTCTAACTAACCAGAAAGAAAGTAAAAATAATGTAACACTTCAGGCTTCAGCAGCTGGGTCTTTAATAGGATTCCTGGCAGATCTGTGCTTGTCTGTAGCACATTCTGTTGCAGATGTACTGCTGTAGGTAGAATGGCTCTTTATTGCATAGTTTCTAGCTGGATCTACTAGACCAACTGTTTAAAAGTCAAAAGGAGAACGTCAGCCAGAAAAGGTGCTGATTAAATCACAGTTAGCCCACTACACACAGAAGATGCTGGTCGACAAGAGAAGTTCAATATATATCCAAAAACTAAAACCCTGATATTGTTTGGTCAAGCTGGAAGAATATACTTGGCACATTTGCAGCTTACTAAGCCAGCAGAAAGATTGACCTGATGTAAATAATTTTATGCCTGACATAAACTGCACTCAATGAAAAGAAATAAAAAATTATCCATGTTAAAATAATGACCCTTTTTATTTGTCATAAGAAATTTGTATTTTAATTATGAGCATCAGGTCTTCCCTCTAACAGCTAACAGTGCTGGCAAAGCAAAATAGAAAAAAAACCCTCAAGATAAGATAAAAACTAAATCTTCTGTTGTAAAAGAAATCAAAAAGCTAAATTTAGAATATATCATTCATAGCAAGAGCTATATGATGCAGATAACAAAAATGGAGTCCTTTTCTGCAAACATCTCTCAGATGCCTGACAGGGGAGCCCTGGCTAACACATGCACTTGGGAGGTATGCAGCCTGTTCATTAGCTTTGGAAGCTGTTTTAGGATGTTGGAGACACAGCCATGTGTCTCCAGGTGGTCATATCCCAAGAGCAGATTTCCACCAGAACTGCAACACTTCAGCCCTTCAGCAGCCTCTGGAGGCAGCCTCTGGATTTGTCCCCATGTGAGCTTCCAGAGGATGGTGGGCACCCTGCTGCAGGGACTTACTCCTCTGTGAGCTGTGGCTGTGGTTTAGCAGCAGCCTTTGCCTTTCTTTCCCTCCTAGGCTGCCCCTCAGGGGCTCATCTAGTACCATTGAGGAATTTGTCACACACGAGCAGAATCTTGTCTTCTCCTATTGAAGTGCTTGCTGTGACCCTAATGTCATGTTCATTGGGACAATAACTTTTGGTGTTGACTCATTTTATGCATCCAACATTTTAGTGTATGTTTAAATTTATGTTGGTCTACTTTCAAACTGCAAGAATAAAAAGAAAAGCTAGAAAACAGAGGTCTGTACATTTATTTAGATAATGTGAGCTCCTGCTCAAACATTGTGCTGTTTGATGCCCTTTAGAGCAGACATTATAGCAACATACTGATTTCGTCTAGGTATTGGGAAAGGGTGCTAACATATTTCTGCAAGATAAATTTCTTGAACACCTTCAGTATACTGACAAAAGACTGGAAAAATGAAAATGCCCTTAGGACTAAAGAAACAGACAGCTTGGACAGCAGGTTTAATGTTTCTCTTTCTGATTCATATTGTAATAGTCCAGGTGTCACATTCTTACTTGTCCACAGACAGAACTTTACAATATATTTAGAAATGAAACTTCTACTATTTTCATCAAGAGTCAGAGGACTGTGCATTTCTTGATTATGCATAAAACTTTCAAAAGGTGAGCATTCATTCTGAAAGACAAATTCAACATATTATCTGATTAATTTCTGAATCCATATTACATATTTTTCTGTATCAATAGACTTTTGTCCCCAAAAGACAGTTAAGACTTTTTTCAGTTAAAAATTTTTATATTAATCTTTATATTGTATTGTATTGTATTGTATTCAAAATATAAACACCGCTAACCTCTGGTCTGCTAAGTTTAGGCAGTTATGAAGATAATAGCAGTTCAGTGTCCTAATTCAACAAGCACCAAAAATGTTTACTGCCTGGTTTCTGGCTATGTCATTAATACTTTCAGACTATGCAGCCTTCTGGAGCAGTTCTGCAAGCAATACATTAAATTTGTAGTACTCACCCATCTCTGGCTTTTAGACAACTGGTTTTTGCTCAGCAATTTCAAATGAAAATTATAACTGTTTTTAACCAGCTTTTTAATTAGATCTACTGAGATTACTAATGCAGATGCATGAAATGCATCAATTTACTGTTATTAATTTTTATAATCAGGAGAACATCTGGTTTAGTCCATTTAGCTTTGGAACAAAAAAGCCTAAGGTGGGTCTCTCCTCCATAGTACTGGTTCCTGTAAAATGGCAGCTATGATTTAACCACAGATTAGCAGAGATTTTCAAAGGAATTGTCCATGACAATGTGTCCAAACTGACTTAGGAATGGCATTTCTGTATGGGTAAAGTGTTAATTGTTTAAGAAAAAATAACTTGATCCTCATACACTATTAGCATAGCACATCATGTCTGAGACTGAATGGGCATTGTCACCATTTCACAAGGAAATCATGAACATTTCTATTTCAAGTAGAGTACAAGACTTTACTTCCTAATAGTCCTTAATCACTGTAATAAAAGGTATTTCAATTTAATTATGTCTTACTTTAAGTAGCAGGCCAGTTTTGTAAAATTATGTAACACACTGAAAAGGAGGTGAGTATAATGCACAGAGAGGTTTCTAAAGACAGAGGTTACTGTCACTATCTAGGTACATGCACAGATACTGTGGGGAAGGGTGCATTCTGAAACTCCAGATAAATACTTGACAAAAAGGATAGTAAGACAGTCCTTTTTTAGTTGGTGGCTGTTGTTGTTTGTTTGGTTGGTTTTTTGTTTGTTTTAAATGTGGTACAGGAAATATGTTTGAACATTCAGGGCATCCATCTCTGGGCTCCCAGCAGCTGTATGTGTGCAGGGATGCCCCAAACCAGGACAGCATGGGGGAGCTGCACAGGCACTTTTTATGCCTCCCAGTTAACATCCAGGAGATGGCAAACATGGAATGAAAATGTCCTCAGGACAGAAGCATGAGAGAAAATGGCATTTACTGTTCACACTGCTCTGACAGCAGCTGCCATCTCAAGTGCATCTCACAGAAAGCTTTCCACCTATGAGGAAAAATGCTTAGACACCTCAGGCATAGGTCTGGGGTTTAGTAATTCCGTACAATTTAGTATTGCATTTTCTTCTGGATATGGTGTTTCATGCAACATTTTTTGGTCAGATGGCACCTAACTCAGAAAAAGAGCCTATGGAGAGACGTGGCCTGACTCACTAAAAAGTATACTATGATTGAAATGTTCAAAGCTTTGCTATTATAAATGAAAAGCATCTGGAAGAATTTGATTTTTTTGTTTTGTTTTGTTTTGGATTAATATTACTTCCTATGCGTTAAGTTGCAGTGGGATTGCACAAGCACCTGTAAATTCTCTTGCCTTTGTTTTTTCCTGTAATTGCTGATTGTGGTCCTAGCAGTGATCTTTCTTTTCATTTCACTTCTTTGCTCTTCTGTGACCTTTACAAAGTGCATTTCAACATTTCTAGCAAACCAGACACAGAATTATAAAATTTAAAAAAAAAAAAAAAACAACAACAAAAAAAAAACACAAAAAAAACATTTTGAAGACATACTTTTAAGGGAGATAAGGTAAATCTGCTAGACAAGGAATGATAGTTAAGGTCATTTTTGGATGTGCTTAAAACCAGACCACATATACATATCAGCAGGTTCTCATAAGAATGTGTCCTGGGGTTGCCAATCAATATACGCATGGGGATTGTGTTACATATTCCTCAGTATATTGGAATATGAGACCACAAACATTTGTTTTATGGCAGACCTACTCAACCATGTCAAGTTATCGATGCGTGTACCTGGTTACAGGATTTGGCATTGGGGTTAGGATTTGACATCCACAGACACTACATGTGACAGGACAGAGCTGGCAGGCACAGGCTCACTCTGAACGGGTGTTTCCACAGCCAAGAAGCCACTCCTATTTCCTGCAGATGGTCCAGCAGCAGTACTAGAGAGGACTCTGTCAGCATCCGCCTCTTCATCCACCCAAGTGTAATCTCATTATATAAAAGCCAAGCTATGTAAAAGCTGTATGAAATAAAAGGGTTACAATACATTTTGGTCACTTCTCATTTGCATATTCCTGGGATCAAGTTGAGATATAACACATAATAGTCAGATTTGAAAGACCCAGCATTTTGTTTTGACTTCATGGCTATGGACTGTGCCTGTCCCTTCACCCTTGCAGGAACCTGTGTAAGTGCAAACATGATCAGACCAGTTGTGAAATGAAACATAATCTGGCAGTCAGACACTCACGTCACACTGATTGCACCCAGAAGGAGACCAAAGGAAGAATGGAAGGCAGAACCACAGATGCTTATCTGTAGGTCAACTATGTTTCCCATGGTGGGAACTCATTGTCCCAGATCCCCATCAAAGTCAGCCACTTCCAGATACATGGTCTCTTATTTTGGAACAAGCTTCAACCCTTGGCTGCGGGCTTGGAGCCCTCAGCTGGGGAATAGAATAGACAACACGTCAGCTCTTTGCCACCTGGGACATGGGTACACTGGGAAAATCCTTCTGGGCCATTCTTCTGACTTTGGGAAATGACATGAAGTGACTTTTATTGCACAGCAGCATCTAGTGCCAAGGGCACAAAAGCAGAAGGACTGGGTTTTTTTGAAGAGGTGGTAAAATGCTTATGTGTATATGATGATGTGTTAATAGAGGCCTCTGACACAAAGATCAGGCTAAAGCCATGTATCTCACTGTAGTATACTTCTCCAAGTGGGTGAACTCTTCAAACCACATTACATCAGCACACCAGGGTCAGATCATTCACAGTCTCTAGTCAAAACCTTTTATTATCCTCAGCATTGCAGGATACAATTGGGATACTAAAAGTTATCATCAGAATGGCATGCTCTGATTTTGTAAGCTAACTATCAGGAATGCTCAGGATCCAGATTTTCTCTCCTAAAAGAAAGTATACTGGAAATAATTTTTGACAGATATCAGAGGAAGAGACAGTGTATCAGTCCTACTGGAGTTCTCCAATAAATGACATGATACAAGAAAAAAAAAAAGAGAGAAATTAACTTTGCTTGGAAATGGAGCAATTTGTCTAAGAAGTTCTGTCAGAGCATGTAACATTTGCTTAATGATGGAATTGCTCAATAAAATAGTTTCCAAGGGGAATGTTGAACTTGAGGGATGTTTTCCAGCATTATCATGTATAAAATCTGGAATTTGTTTTCAAATTGACTATTGTATGCTCAGGAGTTTAATACCTCTCTCAACACAGCTTCAGCTAAATATCTGTAAAGGGTGTGCATCTGTATTTTCTTTGCCTTGAGTAATAGCTATTATTTTTTCATTTGTGTGGCACTGACAGCATGTATTCATCAATTTATAGAAGTGTGCCTTCTGACAAGAGAGAAGTCCTGGCATCCAACTACTCATTTTTGGTTCCCTGTCCCATGGGTACTGAGGTGACCACTCAGCCAGAAGGCAAGGAGGGGAATGGCAGTGGTAGTGGCAACTGTGGCTTTGAACAATATTTTGTGCTGTCTTAGCTCTCCGTGTAAGTCATCTGTGTGGAGCTCAGAAGTATCCTGTGAAGGTTTATGTGGGAAGTAGATTCTTCCTGTGATTACTACTCATTGAACACAGGAAGAAGTGAAAACCTGTGGATGTAATTTTTAGCAATTCTATAGAACAGCCTACACAGAAAATCACCAGTTTGGTACTGGCTTTGTGAGCATACTACTCTTACCAGCATTAAAACTACTTGTAATCTCACCCTGACCTTTAGATTTTGGGCCATACACAGCTAATTATCCCAGGCTGTCTGCTGATGAATTGTGCTTGCAAATTCTCCTATTAACAGACTGAAACATACTGTGCTATATTTTTTCCCCAATCTGCCAGAAAGTTCTATAACATAGACAAGCCTCTCACCTTTCTCATGCAGGCTATTTTCTATCAGACATGTAATCATCAGAATTACTCTTTCTTAAAGACTTCATTAAGGGAAAAATATCTCATTGTGTGACTTACAGCATTTTCTTATCAGTGCCTGAAGTACAAAAGCTTGTTTGAGAAGAAATCAAGCATGTGTCCCTCACTTTCTCTACAGTGCCCCACAGTGCTGGTTTTTTTTCCAGACAAACATGTTTCTGGTCTGGACAAGATTATCTCACTAAGGCCACTGAGATGTGCAGGGTTGCAGTCCATGTTAGCAAGGATAGCGTACTATAAACTCTACATGTGTTTGTATGGGGTTTTTTCTAAATCATGTTTTCCAGACTCTCTGCATCACTGTGCCTCCACTGTGAGCTATCTCACTCCAGTCATCTCCAGCACCTTGCATATTTGATATCACATGTAAAGATTTTCTTCACTTAGATGCAAGTGACTGTGTTTTATATATTCTGATAGCCCATTCATTTTCATTGAAAACAGCTTGATATTTTGCAGTTCTGCCAACAGGCAGGAACTAATCAAAAGTGCTCCACTTTCATTTGCTGCTTTCAAACGGACAAAACTCTGGTATCTCAAGAAAAGCAAAAAATAGGAATAGGAAAGAATAAAAATTACAAAAATGTAGTTACTGACCTCTGTTCAAGCTCACCATTTGGCTGTGAGTTACTTACTAATTATATCATTTTCAACCCCTGTTACCACAACCCTTACCTGATATTAAAGGTTTATAACAGACAATTAAAACTAATGTTCCTTGGATCTATTTTCATTTCTTTGGTAATTTCAAACATTTTCGAATTTCTGTCTACTGCAGATAGGAATCAATAATGACTGTGCAGATCCCTCTAAGGTAGCTATGAAGGAGTAGCAATACAAAGAAAAAAAAGTCTATGTCACTTCATGCTTCTTGGCATGTACATTGGCTAAATATGTAAGAAGAGATCATTGTCTTCTAAAACATCTGCAAATTCAACAACACAGAGTATTTGTCAGGTTCTTATTAGAGTGTCAACTTCCTGGGGCTTTGCTGGGAGCCACAGAACTGATGTCATGAGGTGCCAAAAGGTATTGCTACAGGCAGAGTTTTGTGGGAATGGTAGCAGACCACCAAATCAGTTCGCATATGTAACAGGTGGTCTCTGTTCTTGTCCTGTTGCCTGTTTCTACTTTTAAGTTTTCCTATGGGATGTCTTCTTCTGCTAAGTACTATTTTAAAATCAAGGAAAATTACAAATTAAGACAAGAACTTAAATGAAGGTCTTTAAAGCCTCCTGAGCTCTGTTTCCCATTTCACTTCTTGTCAATGCTGTGTCTGTAGTATTTGGGGTTCAAAAACGTATCCAAAACCTTATCAAAAGCATCAAGCACTGTTTGTGGTGACTTTTTTATACAGAAACATTCCTAATGACTTAAATGGGACATTATCAGGACAGAAGTCAGGAATACTTATCTCAGCATCACATGACTTTGAGAATGTATATTTCACAAGAGAGACACCATGAAAGATCAAGGGAACAGACAATATGCTGAGGGTCTTCACTAAATCCCTTCCTCTAAATTAGTACCAAGATCCTATCTAACACCCACAAAATTTTACCATGTCTTTTGCTGAGACACTTACTTGACTTAATATTGGCACAGACTGGTGTACTCTTGCACATGTACTGACACATTTTCCAGCAAAATGTTCTGAGCCCAGGTACAAAAATTAGAGGCAATATTTAATAAGGTCTGGAAGGTGCCTCTCTTCGATATATGGGTGTTGGTCAAATGAAACTCAGTGAATGTGAATAAAACCTGCTACCAAACTGCTTGTTTTCATTGCAAGAGTAAATCTCTGAAAGCCACAAGTTTAACTCTGTGCTACTGAAATCCAGAATAATCTGTGAAACTGGCATAGTCTTATGGCGTCCATGAAAGCAGTAAATGTTGTCCCTATTTCAAGGGTTTTTTTAAATCTGAATTTGGACAATA
>WEIU01023049.1:1139-25362 GCA_013389925.1 Aegithalos caudatus | reverse complement strand
AGTGCTTCACTCCCCTAATCTGCCCTGGAGGCCATTTTAAAATAAATCACTTAAGCTTCATTTCTGCACGCAGAAGACTCTTGTTCCATGTAACAAATGTTTGTAAATCTTCTTAGTCTTAAAATGCTAGTGAAGTATGTTCCTCACTTTGAGTTGGAGGGACATTTGTTCTTCTAATGGCTTCAGAATATACTAATTTGATACTCTTCAAGTCTTCACTTAAGATAGTTACATTGGAAGTGTAAGAATACCAGTAACCTGATTATCAAGCTGCACTTGGTAAAATGTTGGAGACATATACATGGTTTGATAATCTAAAATAGTATGATTCTTTCCACTTTGTAATGTCCGGCAAGTCATCCCGTGAGGAATGCTCCATGGCTTTGATTAGGTCATCCTGCTTTATTTTGGTTGAGAGAGCCAACACCTGGCATAAACCTGCAAGGACTAGAACAGATAGTGCTGAGCTGTGTGTGAAATAATACAATTTTATATGGAAAAGTTAGAAATGGAAGTACTGGAGAAGGGCTGGCAGAGGGCTTTGAAGATGGTCAAGGACTGGAACATCTGTCCTGTAAGGAAAGGCTGGGAGAGCTGGGCCTGTTCAGCCTCAAGATGAGATGACTGAGAGAAGGTCTTACCAATGCATTCAAGTATAAAGGGTAGGGGGCAAGAGGATGGGGCCAGACTCTTCGAGTGGTCCCTGTGACAGGGCAAAGGGCAGCAGACAGAAACACAGGAAGGTCCATCTCAATATGAGAAAAAACTTTGTCACACTGGGGGTGACTGATGGCTGAACTGCCCCGAGAGGTTGTTGAGTTTTCTTCCCCCCTGGAGATATTTAAAACCTGCCTGGACACAATCCTGTAGAAACTGCTATGGGTAAACTTGCCTTAGGAGAAGGGGGTTGTAGTAGATGATCTCCAGAGGTCCTTTCCAACTCCAGCTATCCTGTAATTTTGTGAAATTTTGGTTGCAGAGATGTAAATCATTTATTAATTAAAAATTAGCTGATGTTTCAGTCTACTTTCTCATATTTTAGGTGACAGCAAGGGGAAGTGTAGGCATCCATCCTACACTCACCTGTGTATAGGCCTTAAAATTACCACAGCATGCAGATGTAGTGGTCCAGTAACACAAATAGCTAACCTTAGCCCTTCTGACACTTGAAAACTGCTAAAGAAATGGAATGTCTTCAGGCTAGAGAAGGAGAGAGCTAGTCACAGTCTGCCGTTGGTGGGAAACTACTTACAAAGAGAGATGCAGGTGTACTGTTAGCAACTGACCCTGGTGATGGGGCAGGAGGCTGTGGGAGTGACGTGCATCAGGGAGAATTGTGTGGCTGTAGGAAAAATGTCCTTTGCTGCCCATTGTTGTGATGGAGTCACCTTTGAGGATGTGGCTTCTCAGGATTCTGGGTCGTCTGGGGCTTCTCCTCTGAGGCCCTGGGTTCTTCAAAAGGTGGGACCAGTGATCTTCAGAGGCCCTTAACAACATAGGCATGTTCTGGAGGGTGCACACCTGTCTGTTAACAAATTCTAAGCAGGGGATTGAACCATAAATGCGCTGACTCCAGTTTGGCTTCAAGGGTATTAAGTTTCTCTTTTTGCCAAGTTCAAGGTCACCAAATTCAGCAAACCTTCAGGAAATCTCTGGAGCTGGTACAACTGCAGAAAGAAATGCTGTGACCCTTTTATTCAAATTGGAGTGGTTCCATTTTGACTAAGATGAGGAAACTCAACTGAATTAAAGCAAGATTTGTTAAATAAATAAAACAATTTGTTAGATGGGTTTTTTTCACCGCACTGCAGTAGGAAACTGTTCTCACCAGACAAAAGTAGTAGAGAGTAAATTTTTCCTCACTGTACTGGTGCATTCCACCTTAAGCTGTAGGTTGTCAAACAATTACAGAGAATAAAGAAAATTCATTTCATGTTCTCTACTGAACTTCCTGCCTCAAAGCCTTCATAATTATTTTTATCAGGAGTTGCAGCAAGAATAGTTTTTTAAGCATCCTGATTGATAGTGTTTCATACACGCTGATTGTCAGCACTGTGAGGTTTTGTAGGAGAACACAACTTTCCAGGTATCTGAAGTCTAAGATTCTGGTACTTTGTGGTACTCTTTGTAGCACATTTAATAATTTTCTCAAATTTGTCACTTCAAATGCTTTCTGAATTCTTCTGTGAAACTAGTCTTTGTCCTCGCTTGAAGACAGAGAGGTCTGAATCTGCCTTGAGAAATATCCTGTTGACCGACCTCTGTGGAAATGGCTGCACATAAAATTTTTACACTTGTTGGCATGTGTCTGTCACTTGAGGTCCTGCTAAGAGGGTTGTTTTTGGTTTTTCTTTTGCTAAGATATATGTCTGTTAATTTTCTGTGAGGGAGGATAGCATATGGAGTAAAGATGCAGTAGCTAAACTGCTGTATTTTAACCTGTGTGTGACCAGTGGTGCCAGACACTCTTTCCCACCTAAATAAGTTCCATCACACTACGGGATGTTCTTTAATAATGCTGGAGACAGACAGTCAACTCTGAATAAGTGAACTGAACCCTAACCATATATAAAACCACTTTTAAAATTCATATATCTGACATACACTTTATAAACTCTAGACGAGATAGCTTGTTGTCTGTGTTGTATGTATACGTTTGCTGTTTTGGACCTACTTTGCAGCAGTTTCTAGTGCTGATGTTGTCAGATTGTTTGTACCTCATTGGAAGTAATTTAGTTGGGTAAAACAGAGTGAAAATGTTCTTTAATAGTTTTAATAAAAGACTGTTAGTGTTTGTGGAAATCAGAATGTACAGGCAATGTTTCAAAGAAATATTTTATTGTAGCTGAAAAGTAAATTCCTTGTTTTTTTTAAAATAAAAACAGTAATTTATTTTTTTAAGATTAGTTATTTAGTATCCAGGGTCAGACTGTGGGTTAAACAGAGATCTGTTCAATAGTTAAAGTTGATGTAAGCCTTGAGGTCTTAATTTTGCACTTCAAAAGACAATTTCTTAATCATCAGAAGGGTTAAAATTTACTTTTGTTCTATATAGAAATACTTTTGTGTGCAACATACTTTCTTTGGCTCTATCTACTCAAAAAATTATTTGAAATAACAACAGTAAAGATACGTATTTTACCAGCCTGATGGTCGGAATGTCACCCTAGGAGGTTATGCCACTGTATTGTGATTAGCATCTGCTGCATTGTCATTTGGCTGCTGTGTTTTAATTAGAATAATTCTTTTGGATCTATGCTTTGGGCTGACTCACATCACCATTTTTTCTGTGGTCTTACTGTTTGTGGTTCTGATGCAGAACCTGTCCACATCCGTCTCTTTAGAGGTACCAACTACTGGTGGCCAAGGTGGCTCACCAGTTTGTGAGGTAAATACAAGTTACAGCTTAATGTCGTAAGGAAAGTTGTTTTTAACTTTGGTTTTCCTTGGCATGCTGAATCGTAGTTTCTATGTAGCTGTTGTTTCACAATCCATCATCTCATGTGGTATGAGGAGAACAAGAATTCAAAGAAGGATCAGCAGACAAGTGTGGGTGGCAAAATACACATCCAGCTAATTTTAGTGTGAGTCAGAACATCCAAGGTACCATTACATGAGCATTTTCTCTCATAGCAACTTCTCCCAGGTTCCTAACCCAGTGCTGTTGCTTTGGTGCTCTGTCAGACTAAGCAATGCACTGTTGGTGGGCCATGCTGTGGGCGGCTGCAATGGTTTGAGTTAAAACAAAGCCAGCAAAGAAGGTGTTAGTCAGCAGGTATGATAGCACCCGTTCATGGAAGGAAGGAGGTTCAGCTTGTTAGCTACTCCACTGCTCTGTTGGGTACTTGAATGTATCATGCTGAGGAAGTCATCTAGGCTGCTTTACATTCAAGGACCAGAAATAAGTACCTCTAGATGTTAATTTGACCCATATGCCTATTTATGCATTGCTTGCTTGCAAAGTAGGCTTTGCTGTTTGACATCTAAGCATCTGAAATTGGGTTTGGGACACAATGAGAAGTAGCTTACTATAGTTAAGGGTTACCTTGCATAGGCACCTAATGCATGATTAGGGGATTGTTCATGTAAAAATTCTTCACAGAGAGCTAGTGCTCCATGTGTTAATGCCATAACCTAGTTTACTTTGTAGTGAGGTGTTTTGTTGGGCTTTTCTTTCAGATAAACAGGCCCTTAGGTAAAATTTTAATTGACATATTATTATTATATAAAAGGAGGCACAGCTTATATAAAAAACCATGTATGAGGCAGAGAAATGTTTTCAGTACAAAGAACATTATTTTGTCCAGTAGATGACTTCTGTGTATTCTAAGCTAGACTCTGTGTTGCACCATTGTCAAAGGCTGAGAATTCATAGATATATCTGTTGCTGCAACCATTTGTTAATTTCCCCGTGATATTCATGGTGGGAAGTGTAAGTCTTATCTTTTTCTTTTAGGTTGACAATTGCATTTTTCGCACTCTCTGGTCTGGATATGTTGGATTCCTTAGATGTGGTGAACAAAGATGATATAATAGAATGGATTTATTCCCTGCAGGTCCTTCCCACAGAAGACAGTGAGTGAGTTTTTAGTTTCTTTATTGATATTAACATTTTTACTTTTGCTTTTTACTTGGGGAATAGTGGATGGCTCTTGTTTTTATAAAATACAAGGTTGACCTTCCTAAAGTGCGGTCCTGATAATTTCAGGTAGTGATGTTGAGTAAATCTTGGATATTGATCCCTCACAAGTAATAAAGCTAGAAAAAGCAGAAATTAATTCGAAGATGAGCCAGTATGAAACCGTATAATAAAGTTGCACCTTTAGGCATTTCAAAGGAATGTTTCACTTGGTTCTAAAAGAAATGCATATGTTGTGAAAGTGTTAAGTCTAATAGTGATTATATTGATTTCCACTCCAATACCAGCAGCTGTGATTACAGGTGTGGCTATTTACAACAGCTTTTGGAGAATTGGAAGCATAAGGGTAAGAAGCAAAAAGGATAAACACAATCCCTGGTTGGTGTTTCTTAGATCTCTGAAGGTTGAATTTACCCAAGGTTTTGAGAAGGAATAATGCTGCTGCTGAACCCAGCTGTCCTCAGATTGGAAGGTGCATAACAGAACAGCTGGTGAGGGAACTCACAGGATATGACAGAAGTTAGGGAGGGAGGTGCTGTTCCTGTGGGCTAGCTGATGTTGGCAGTTTTTTCTCTGGCAGCCCAGTTGAATGGTTGTGGCACTAGAAGGGGTGGGAAGGAGGGAGGGAGACGTTGGTGAGGTGCTACTGCTCTATGACAGAAGGTGCTGGCATGTTAAATGCTGGTGTGGGCATAGCTCCAGGCTGGTGGTCTCTAGAGAAAAGAGAAGTTCTATTAGCCTGTCTGTAAAATCATGAACATGTACTTTGGATGGATTTAGAAAGAAAATTGTGTGTTTCCTTCTATTGTCTATTCTAATTATATACAACAAATTAGATCTCAAATCAGTTTTATGAAGAAGTCAGGACTGCTGATGCTTTATTTTTACAGTAAAAAAAACCAACTTTTTCTTACTCTGGAAATTTAGAAACCATCAGATTTACCACAGGAACTAGTTCTGATAGACTTATTTTTTCTTATATTGTATTCCAGGACTAATTCTTGAAAATTAGGAGTTTGGATTACATAAACATTCCTGCAAAGTTTTTTTAATGATTAGAAGGTTCCTGTGCCTTACTGTTAAGAAATCTTTCCATGGTGTACATGCTTTGTTTCTAGGAGTTGCTTACTTTTTGACTTTTATCCCAGTCTTCAAGATTTAATTCCAGAAGAACAGTGAAGTTTGCAAGAAGAGAGATTAGAACAGGAATTTCTGTTTATTTATCTTTGACAGTATGCATTAATTCTCCGGGGCTTCTACCTGGCCGGAGTTTAGAATATTGCCTTTGTCTAGAGCCTCCAAGGGAGGGCAGTAAAAATCCTGGCATGCAGATGTGGAGGCTGACAGTTCAGCAGAGCTGTGTTCCTTTTTCTAGCTATCATCCCCTCATAAAACTGAGAGGAGTTTTGGGGAAGCCACTTTTGGCAGCACATTGTATGCTTTGCAAATAATAAATCTCTGCTTTTCTGTGGAAGAACAAGCTTTCCCTCAGTCTTGTCTTTTTGTATCATACTGTAATAACTCTTGTTCTTAGGCTTTTGGTAATACTGCTCTTATCTGGTCACTTGATTGCTAAAAGTTCAGTGTTTCATTTTTGCTTTTTCTGCTGGGCAATAGAAAGTGCAAAATGTAAATGATGCTGATAGCAGCAGGTTGAATATTGAATGTGTAGAAGGAAACACCTACACTCCAGTAATGTCTGCTTTCAGTAAAATGTATTGGCTCTCTGTTTTTTAATTCTGGCTGGGTGCAATGCTTGTTAATTGGCAGCCTCCCAGCAGTAGAGCTTCTACTCCCTCTTTCAGCCTCTTTGAAGAAGTAATTAAACTGTGGTAGACTACAGCACTAAAGTTTTTGGTTTCAAAGTGTTTGTGCATCTCCAGTTAAAGAGGGGATTGCTGTCTTGATGGATTGGAATCTGTCCAGGTTAATAAAAAAAAAACCAACCAAAACCCAAAAAGCACAACATTTTACTTTAAAGAAACATGCTATTGCAGCATTTTTTCATGCGTTCTGATAAATCTCTCTTTCCGTGGAATATTGGTTTTTAAAAATTTAAATTAAAGTACTTTTTTATAATGATGGATTCCACCAATCTAAAGTAACTGCATTGTATTTGATAAAAGTCTTCACTAAGTTTGGCTCTGGGACTGAAAACCAATTTAAAAGCTACATTTTAAATGGGAATATGTTTTTACAGAATCTTGGAGTGTGTTCTTGATTGTGTCAGCGGTTGAATTTCTAAAATTTGATATCAGTCAAAAAGAGAATTCCTGTAATTCTTATTAGAAAAATTAACCTGTCTGCTTTTCACGTTTGTTAATCCAAAGGCTCCTTTTTGCGCAGCACTAAACTTTATTTTTATTTAAAGCATTTTTTTAAGATGGTAAATCAAATTGTTTTGAGAACTACTGCTACCTTACAGACTTTTTCCCACTGGATGGGAGACAGAGCAGTGGGTGCTCTGCAAACTTAGTATCTGTTTATTTTTATCAGTAACAGTAGGTGTAGTGGCTGGGCTAGAATTTTTTTTTCATAGTGGCCTCTAATCTGCTGTGTTTCCGGCCTGGTACTAAAATAACGTCTTAGTCTTTCAGCTGTTGCTGAGCAGTGCCAGTCAAGGCTGGCTCTTTTTGCTTCCTCTGCACTCCTTTTCCCATGGCAGATACAGCAGGGGACACAGCCAGGACGGCTGACCCAGGCTGATCTCAGGACTGACTGGAGGGACGTTCCGCACCATCTGACATCATTTTCAGCAATAAAAGCTTGGGAAAAGGAGAAATTGAGCAATATTTGTGGTTCTGGTATTTGTCTTCCTGAGTAACCCTTACACTTGCTGAGGCCCTGCCTTCTAAGAAGTGGCTATACACCTGCCTGGCTGATGGGAAGTAGTAAATTAATTCCTACTTAGCTTTGTTGTGGGCCCACAACTTCTGCCTCACCTATCAAACTGTTTCTGTCTCACGCTGTGTCTCTTCATCTCTCTGTTTTCTTGCCTCATCTGCTGGTTGGAGTCAACCCACCATAGCAGAGTGTTACAGAAGCTGCTAGGAAATTCAGGATTTGGTGGCTTAGAGCACTTCTTAGATAAAGTCTCTCAATACCCTATGACAGTTTTAAGTTACGTGTTTGTATTTACTGGTATGTAATATATCTGATGGCTAACGATAGCTTCACTTAAAAGGTTTGTAGCCTTTGAAATTTTAAATGAAACTAAAGCTCACTAATGTTTAAGTGGTGAGATCTTGATCTACTGAGTAAGAAAGCAAACATATGCTCTGTCAGCTAATCAAAGTGCACTTAAGGAAGCTGAAGGTAAGGGTCTGTCAGAGTAGACTGTATTCTTCTGTGGGTTTGTTATAGCTGTGATTCAAACAAATTTTAGTTCATCTTCCAGAGACTGACTGGCTCAATACCAGTTCTAATTTGGAGGGAATAGCGTGTCACATGTGCAAACTGATCCTCACACAGAAACACAGTCTTAGCTGAATGCTTCCACTTACTGCTGCCTTGTGCTTGTTTGAAGGGCCCCTCTCTTCTATAACTCATGCTAAATAGTTTGCCGTTATCTTGCATAGATTTGGACCATTGTTACCTTTCCTTCCATTTTAGTGAAAGCTTAGCTACTATGTGTTTTTGTTTTCTTTCTGTGTTCACTGCAAAAAGACCTAACTATATTTTCTTTTAGAAAGAAGTTGAAATCTTAAAAAGAGCTTTTCCCTTTTTTCATTTTGAGGAGGGTAATGTTCTTTTACAAGCACCAATCAGAAATGTTATGTTTTTAGGTTAAGTTGTTATTTTCTCAAGTGTTAGTGAAATTGGGAAACAGTTGTTTTAACTAGTTGCTTGTTCTTAAGATCCTTATCATGTCAGTGTTTTACTGTTTTTCCTCCCATAGTGCAAGCTCCTTGACAGAATTTAAAGTTTATTTTAACTACCTAAAGTGCAACCCATAGCAATTTAAGAAAGATGTATTCCAGTTTCTGGCAAGTCACATTCAGAGCCAGTTCAGCACTTTTAAAAGAGAGTGACTCCAGAGCTTTGTACTCAAGTAATCTAATTACACAGTGGAAGCACGCTGCTTGGCCATATTCATCCACCATCCTCCCCCATAGGAACAGTGGCATTTGTTTGACCCTGCTTGAGAGCTTGCTGAAGTGGCAGAAAACCACGCATTTATTTATCTAACAGAGGTTGGCTTTGTGTTGCATTGGTGAACTGTGTTGGTTGGGAGTGCCAGTGCCAGCCCACTAAGGGAGAGGGAAGAAAATTGTACATTTTGACAGCTGGATGCTTCACTAGCTTTGCTGTACTAAGAAATAGAACCAAAAGGAACACTGAAACGTATTTTATTTGTTGTTCTGAGTCCCCAGGACCCATGGATACCAGACTGAAAACCAGTATGCTACGTGACAGACCAAAAACTTGTTTCTAAGTCTAAATTTAGATTTGTATTAATGATTCTTCTTATGTGGCAGTACTGAAAAAAAATTATAAAATGGCACTGACTTTTTTGAAATCATTGGTACATGTGAGCTTTCTGATCATGAGTTTCATGAGCAAAAATACTATTTTTCCTCCAGCATAATTTTATTTTTACTTTTGAAGTATTTACCTGGATATGTAATCCATTTTAGAGAATGCAACTTTGCATTTAGTAACATCCTCTAGTGTTTTGATTTAGGAACAGCAAGATTTACTAGATTACAAGCTCTAGTTCAGTGAGAAGAGCTTATGCTTACTTTTATCTGGATGTACTGACTGAATCAGCCTATGTTAAAGCTATGATTTTCTTAATATATTGTAGGATTTAGTAATTCATGTAAACTCCTGTACTTAGCAAAAGGAGACAAGCCTTGCAGCCAGAGGAAAGCATGGATAATCTTAATGTGAACAGGTAGGGGTAAAAGTTTTCAGTCTTTCCATGCAAGAGAAATCATAAAATATAAATAACAAAAATGCCCTGTCTGTAAAAAAAGAGCTCTTAGAATAAGTTGTCTGTGGTCATCACTTGAAGCTCTTTTACATGTCTTAAGGACTTTCTGGCTTAAGGACACATAAGTAACATCTTTTTCTTCACAGGATAGTTTCAGCTCTTGATTTAAGCATGAAGTCTTTCGATTTTGGAAAAGGGTCAGTTTTCTTTAGTTATCAAATGCGAAAAGTTTTTCCAGGTGTGTTTTTTCAGCTTTCAAACCACCATAAATAGTTACACAGCACTTCATTAAATGTTTGTTACTTTTTGCTCTGTCTTAAGTTCCTGCAGAAAGTGGCTGAGGTTAATGGTGGCAGTGAACACCAGGTGGTACCATTTCACAGCTGCAGTTGAACTGATGTTGGAACCCTGATGGCTGAAAATTTTAGGCTTTCTGTTCTAAAAGGCACAGACCCTCAAGCAAGCACTACATTTGACCTGAGACTGTGGAACAGGTTTCTGAAATCAAGTGATAGCACTGGGGTTGTGGGTGTGTAGTTTGAATAGTATTGTGTGACCTCACTGGGTGAAAAACTTAGAATTTAAGGTTTTAGTATATAGTAATGTATATGGGACAATATGGAGAAATTGAGGCATTAGTCAAAGTTCTTCTTCTTCCTTTCCAGCTTCCAGCTGCTTTCTTTTTCTCTGATTTTCTTCTTCAGGGGCATCCCAGCTCTAGCACATTAACAGGTGTTCTTCCTCACACCGAAGGCACCATTAAAATGTGAGGGTTTTATCTTTTTTTCTTCAAGTTAGAGCCGGGATTAATACACAAGACACAGTTTTTGGGTTCAGACTCGGTGTTTATTAATTCTTATATATGATACAGTCTCAGATTAGAGATTTAGCAACTCACTTGTAATACCGAAGGTCTAGGAAGCATCTATTGCAGGCATGCGATGGCATTTGAGGACAGGATAAAATTCCCTGCAAATTTTGCCCTAAAGGGCACGCTGGTCTTCTGTTTTTCCTTGGAGCCAGTGTATGAAGTTTAGAGTGGGAGATGAGAAGTACTGACAAAAAGTGTGAAAATAGATTTTAATTCATAGCAATACAGTTAAAAATCCAGCTTTAAATCCAATTTTAAAATTGCAAATGTTGTTTTCTAGTTTATAAAAGTCTAGTAGTGCAAGAAAGGTTTTATAATACTACATGACAAATTGAACATCTAAAGGAGGTAATAGATCATGATTTCATTCATGTACTTTATTTTTAATCTATTTGTATAGCATCTGTGAATTCAGAAGGTGATAAAAGTGACCCACTAACAGCACACAAACTTGGATTTCATGCAGCCGTTTCTACCTTGATAATAAGTTACAAGCTACACTCCAAAAGGCCGATGATGGGGATCAGTATTTCTGGAATGAATCCTTCCATCTAGCAATTGTCAGCTGAGTTCTGTTCAGCTGCAGAGCTGTCTTAATTGTAGCATGTTTCCTTTGCAGCAGGCCAGAATAGCTGTGTTAGTAGCATAGTAACTCTTTTCTGGATGAAGGGTTTCCACACTAGTATCATTTCAAAGTGAGTGTTCTAGTTTGCTTAAGCACTTAGATACAGAATGATTTTTACTGAAAATGAACACGGTGATTTTTTTTTCCCCCCCACCATGTCATCTATGAAATCTGGGACTTAACAGGCAGGAATTCTAGGTCTTCTCTTACTGATTTGTTCATATTGTGTGTGATGCTTTTTTGGGCAATGTCCTTCAGGACCTTAAGATTAGTTTTTAAGACTCATTTAATTTTTTGTGCTTTCCACTCTGCAAATGAAAGAAAAATGTTCTCTGCTGAGAATGTTTATATTATAATAAAAGAGTTATTAATTTTTTTCTTTCTGTTTCCTCTGTGTGGATCTGACTATGGCACACCAGCTTTCAAGCAGGCTGAAGTTGCTTTTGTTACATGTGTAAAATCATTAAAAAATACTTTTGACTGAACTGTGGAGGAAGTGGAGAGTTGCAGATGTTTCACTCCATCAGTTAGATCCAAAGACTTGTCTTACAGAGAAGCTTGCATACTTTGGGCCAAGTTGAAATTCTTAAGTTAATAAAACCTTTCTAGTTTAAATTTTGTATATATAGAAAGTACATTTAGAATTAAAAGGTAGTGTGCCGCTAAATTACACCAGAACTTGTAGGCTACGTTGTATAGTGACGTTACTTAGAGCTTTCAGCTTTATAACTATTCATTCTTATTCTGGTGCAGTTTTCCATAATATCCCTGTGGATTTTTAGCTTAAAGGCTGAATAACTTAAAAGAGGTGGAGAAAATTTAAGAACACCCAGATGTGGATTGACTGTGGCATTCATTAGGCTTTTAGTTTCAGACACTGAGCAGTAAACAAGTGAGGTTTTGCCATGCACAAGCAAGTTCAAGCCCTGAAGAACTGTACTTAACTCTTGACAGTGTGTGGTTCGCTTCTATGTGCTACATGCTCAGGTATTGTGACACATTTGAAACAAATTACACTGTATCACTGACAGAAATGTTTGATAGCTAAAATGTGCTTAAAACTGCAAATTGCTTGTCCTTGGATATGTTGTGAAGTATGTTGAAACAGTTCTGCTTGGGAACAGACTGCATTACAGGCAGGAATCCAGAGAGGAGTAAAAACATATGATAACTCTGGACATTTTCCCAGGGGAGCAGTCCTTTTCTCTCTTTTTAAATAAGCATGGAAAAGTCCTTGGTGATACAAACTGTTTTTCCACCAAAAAACCAAAAAAAACCCCAAAAACCAAAAACTAAAACAAACAAACAAAAAATGCTCCCAAGCTGATGCTATGTGTTTGTCACTACAACAATTAGTAAGTTAAGTTTGCTTGTGATTTTGTTTATTTTTTTTTTTTGTTAATCAGAGAGATAACAAACTAAGGTTTGTACTAACTGAGAGACACATGCACACTTTATTAAGGCTGTGAATAGTATTGAGCTAATGGGTCTTGATCTCATTAGAGAGTTATGGTTTATAGTGAATGTTTCAACACAACAAGTCAGTTGAGTATTGTTTTAATCTTTTCCAGGATCAAACATGAATCGCTGTGGATTCAGAGGTTCTTCATATTTAGGGATGCCATTCAATCCCTCCAAGGTCAGTTAAGAATGTGTATGTGAAATGTTTTCAATTAGGCATTAAATGATCTTGTGTCTTTTTTGTAATATTAATACATAATGACAGAATGTCTGGAACGCAGGGAATTTTGTACTATTAATACTGAAATGTTTGCAGAACATTTAAGAAATGTGCATAGGAAACATACTAAAATGATACCTAGAACTTCAATTCACACAGCAGTGAAGAAACTGAGAAATTGTGACTCAGTGGAGTCTCCTACTTCTCTGGTTTTTTACTAACAAAGGAAAACTTCTCTATCTGAAGAACTGTCATGAGGTAGAGAAGGGCAGAATAGCCCTAACTGAGTGATGCAGAACATGCTGTTCTTTGCTATTATAGAAAGGTTCAGGCTGGAAAGGGCCCTTAAGATCATGTAGCTCTTACCCCTTGCTACAGGCAGGGACACCTTCCATTAGACCAGATTGCTCAGGACCTCATTCAGCCTGGCGTTGGATGCTTCCAGGGATGGGGATTCCACAGCTCTGGACAATCTGCTCCAATGCCTCATCACCCTCACAGTAAAGAATTTCTTCCTAATACATAATCAAAACCAGCCCTCTTCCAGTTTGAAGCCATTCCCCTTGTTCTGTCACAGTATTCTCTGGTAAAAAGTCTCTCTCCATCTTTCTTGTAGAGTCCCTTTAGGAACTGGAAGACCACAAGTCACCTCAAAGGCTTCTCTTTTCCAGGCTGACAAATCCCAACTCTCGTAGCCTTTTCTTATAGGAGAGGTGGTCCAGCCTTCTAGTGAACTTAGTGGCTTCCTCTGGATGTGTTTCAACAGGTTCCCTTCCTTCCTGTGCTGAGGATCCCAGGGCTGGACACAATGGGATTACCAGAGGGGAGCAGAATCCTCTCAGTCCTCTGCTGCCCACACTGCTTTGGATGCAGCCCAGGACATGTTTGGCTTTCTGGGCTGTGAGTGCTCATGGCTGGGTCATGTCCAGCCTCTCATCCACCAGAGCCCCCAAACCCCTTGCTCTTGATGACTTCTCCCAGTCTGTACCCTCCCAGTCTGAGGGTTGTCCTAACTTGGTGTAGCACATTCCTCTTGGTCTTGTGAAGTTCTCATGAAGTTCTCAAGACCCGCTTCTGGAGCTTGTCCAGGTCCTTTGAGTAAGGTGAGTCCCATCTGATGGCAGGGCTAAAATCTTGACACCAGCCAGGGAGGCATGTATTAATAGGCTGGGCCTGACTGTTTATTCCAAAGTCAGGGTCTGCAGCTTCAACTGGTATTTCTCTTCCTGTGTTGAATCGTGTATTTGACTGCACCTGGTACCCATCCAGACTTAGGCAAGGCTCTGATCATCCCTGTTTGTCATGGCCATAAGAAAGGATGCTTTGAAGCCCAGTGAACTCAGGTTAAGAGAGTTAAACTTTCATATTGTACTGGTTTAGGGCAAATTTTGGAAGGAAACCTCCAAGGTCCCTCTAGAAAGCAAATTCAAGCAGCCCTTCTCCCAACTGGTTTGGGAAGAAATTTCTTTAGGGAAAAGTGGAAAAAAACTATTTATCCAACAAGCAAAGTGTTCACAAGCTTTAAAAAAATGAGTAATATTAAACAATAAAACCTCTTGCCATTCTGAAGAGAGATGGCAAAATTCAGAAAGTCCTTGCTGTGGGTGTAGCTCAGCTTGCCCAGTCTCTCATCAGTCCTTCTGGCACTGAAAAATGCTGTCCTGAGCCCCAGTGGGACAAAGGTGTGAGCTCCGGGTGTTTTCTGGGTTTTCAGTTCAGAACAGGTTTAAACAGTTCCAAGGAAAAGAAGAAAAGCAGTCCATGGACCTTGTCTGCCTCAGCTAGCTAAAAATTAACTAAAAAGCAAAGAGCTCTCTCTTGCTGTCTGTCTGTAGACAACACGGTCCAGGAGCAGAAGGCAGAGCAGTGAATGCAGTGTCTGAAAACAAACTGTGCTTCTTCTTTTCCCCCCTTTGCTGTCAGAACCAGTCTGAAATGTGTAAACTCAATATCCAGCATAAACAGAACAGACAGTTGGGGATACAAGAATTGCAGAGTCCCCCCAGGACATACATGAAAAGGAGATGCCTCTATTTAAAGACAGAAATGAGGTTAGCAGAGGCTAGTTTTGTGCTCTCACACATTTTTCATAGACTTTCCAGTGCCATTTGATTCTTCACTCTCAAGCATGGAACAGAACTACTGTACTTTCTTCACAGTCCTTCCTGCACATTGGCCTCTACTTTCCTTTTTCAGCTGTATCACACCTTTAGCAATTTTACAGTGTAGTACGTTTAATCAATACATACTTTTGGAAATGTTTTTCAAATCCTCTCCAGTGTATGAGGCTAGAAGAGTTTTCTGGATATAGTTCTGAGATGTTGTAAAGCACCAGGAGGACAAAAAGTCTGTAACACTGGCAAAGCATTGTTTTTCCCTCCCAGCACTTTCTGGTGTTTTAATTTCATTCTCAACTTCCAATAGTAAATAAATACCTCATACTGAATATTACTTTTACTGGAAATACATTGCAGTCCATTGGTCTTAGACTGTGTTGGCCAATATACATAGAGATAGAGGGGTGGAATCATGTTACCTCCAGAAATTATCTACAAGGTCACTATCTCTTAAGGTTGTCTGCACATGGATGTGGTTTTTATTCAAGCATTGCAGTACTTTTTTTATTGTATCTGCATTTAAGAGATTGCATCTGTTTGATTTATTGGCAAAGAAAGGTTTAAAGCATTTCTAGCACTGTTGCCTGAAATGTTCTGAAATCACTCAGGAAAAAAAGACTTGGAAATACACTGCCATGGCTCTGGGATGTGTTTACGCTCACATAATTTTTCTTTTTTCACTATTTAAAAGTGTTCTGTTAAATTTGCCTTGAAAAATATTTCTTGAAAAAGCCTGCAAGCCTTTGCTAACAAGCCACTACAGTGATTTCATTCTTGAACTCTAAGAAAGTGCCATATCAGAGGTAGCCAGATCTATTCAATCACTAGGGACCCTTCAAAATAGTAGAAAAAAACCCGAGGGTTATGTTCTTATCCAGCTTTACTAAATCTCTCAGGAACAGGTCATTTGGGTTTGGCTGGGGAGTAGTGGTGTTTTAGCTGTTGTCTTTGAGGTGTTTGACAATAGTGTCTTTGCAGTATTTTGAGACAGAAGCAAAAGTGAAGCAAAAGCGTATCCACTTTACCAACTCACAGCACAACCCTCACAAACTGTAACAGTCTTCACTGTGAATGAAGGCTAAGAGTGACTATTGTCACAGTTAAAACATGATTACTTTCAGAATCAGAAAATAATTATATATTGAAATGGCTCCAGATTTTGCAGTCTCTCTGTTTTTGGTGTTATTGAAGTTTAAACTAGCTTTTTAATTTAAGGGTGAACAGTCTCTTCAAAGTTTCAGAGACGTAGATGTTTAAAGTGTTGTGAATCAGTTTTAGGGCTAAATTGAAAACCAATAGCTGCAACTTTTATGTAAAATTGTGGTAATTAATATATGCTTTCACTTGGGGGGAAATAAGATGTATTTTGTGTTCCTGACACAACATTGTATTTTCTCAAGGCTGCAATACTGATACTAGTGAAAGATGAATGATTAAAAGTATTTTGGCAAGTGAATCACAAAAAAGATAACAGTAAATACAATATAAAAGTAAATGTAATATAAAAATAAATACTATAAAGACTCGGGTAAGCCTGGACCACAATATCTCTGTACTAATTTTTTTTTTTAATTTATTTTAAACAAACATCTCTGTATTATATTTTTAGGCGTCCTATGCAACGTGGTCTATTGAAGTGTCTCTGCCCATGGCAGGGGAGTTGCAGCTAGATGATCTTAAGGTCTCTTCCAACCCATTCTGTGGCTCCACAAAGTGAGAAATGGCAAGGTCTTGCAGAATAGTTTTGAAACAAGTAAAGAGATTATAGCAGCAAAGACACCTTGAATTAGTGGCTAGATACTGCATTTGGCAATAAGTTTTACTCAAATTAGCTAAATCAGCTAAAATCATGTGCTTTAGTTGAACTTAAGTCATTTTAATGTGAAAAACACCCCTCTGAAGCTGAGGCTACCCACGTCCAAGTGAAGACACCTACCAACTGAACACCTGCAAAATGTATTGTGAAATGCATCAAAGCACACAAAAGATTGATTGTCCAATAGCTATTAAGTAGGCATGTATTTAGAAATTAGATAGCTGTATATTTATGTATTTTGAAAGCATAATTATCCTATTGGCTGTAACCAGGTTTGTTGGCTTGGTGGACTCAGCACCCAGCACACACCTCTGTGCGAATGTGTCGAAACCACTTAACTCAGTGTGTGGATTGGCACCCTGGGTGAAGGAACTCTGTCTTGCTACAACGGTGCCAGCTGTGAGAAGAAAGTTTTTTTAAAGTAAGACAGTGCAAGTGCATTTTTAGTAGCATTCTTTTTAGTGTTTGAGGAGATCTTGCCCATGCTTCTGCAGGAGAGGGCGTTTCTTAGCTCTGCAGTATTCAATGGGAGTTCTAGGTGGCCATGAGTTACGTTTTAATAGCTGTTCTAATTGATATTATAGGGAGCACTGTCACATCACTGCGCCAAGTTTAAATGTTACAAAGCTTTTGAGAGTTAATTCTTTTAAAGAAGGCTGAGATTGTGGAGAACATGATGGTAATGCCAATAGAACAGAACTGTTTACTCAGTCTCTGAGATCCAAGTAAATCTGTCTCCTGTGGGAGCCACAGACTAATTCTCACAAAAGGAGAAGTGCATAGAGAACAGGCCCTGGCCATACCCCCTTTTTTTGTCTTCTCGGAGTGTGTCTGCACCAGCGCATTAGCTCAGGTCAATAAAGATCACTTTAAAAAAGCAATTTAATGTGCCCTGTATGTCTGCTTAATGTGCAGAGTAGGAGACAGTGATGAGGGCACTGGCAATACAGGGATGGGAGTGGGAGCTGTTGAGATTTGTGCTGTCTTCTCAAGAGTCCAGGACTGGAAATAAGGGAGAGGAGATGCAGCTCTCAGCACTCACTCTCCTGTTCTCCTTCTCTGTTACATAGCTTTTTCAGTGCTGCTGAACCCATTTTACTTTGTTTTCTGCCTTCCCCTCTCCCAATTGTCTTTGATTCCCTTGTGTGAGAGCAATCTCTTACTGTCTGGTGGGTAATAACAATTTTTCTCTTTGCTTTCTTACTACAAGCAAAGCCTTTCAGCTTTGGAAATAAGCGTGACTTGCCTGAAAAATACCAATTACACATAACATAATATTAAATTTGGTCTTATGCTTTTTCCTTGTGTTTTTAGGATGAATTCCAAAATAAGAATTGAAACTGATTAGGCAATAACGCTAATAAAATATAATTTTAAAATTTATCTCTTCCACTCAGTATTGAAATAGCTTTTATTGTATTTAAAATAGTTATCTTCCAGTTGCTCCAAACTGAACCATCCCAAGTATCCACAGTCATCTTGTTACATGTGGTCTCTATAATCATGAAGTAGTACAGTCCTAGGTGGGCCTAAAATACCATAAAGAAAAATAGTAGTTTTAGCACAGCTGTATCAATCCCTTGTTCATTTCTGTGACCTGTATTGTGGGATTAGTCACCACTTGTGCTTTTCAGTTGACATTCAGTGATCCTCTTCCAACTCAGGGTATTCTGTGTTTCTGTGATTATCTGGTATTTAAATAATTCGTTTGAACTCTGATTATTATTTTAAAATAGTGATGGAAGTAGTTAAGTGGCTAATTTGGTATTGCTTCAATTGACAGAGAGATTACTAGCAATCTCTCACACTGCTTTCTACTTGTAGATCATTATGTTGTAAAACCTCTGCTGATGGGCTCTCTGTTTAAGAGTGCTTACCCAGCTACCAGGAAGCTGATGCCCAGTGGTGTGTCAGGACAAACTTTGGTACAGTTGAGGACACCCCATATTTTTCCTTAACTGTTTTGCAGACAGAGCTCTTGGCACAGCTTTTTTCCAGAGCTTCTACTAACCATGTGTTTAGAAGAGCAGCAGAGTTATGCAGTAGCTTAGTTTGATGAGGAGAGCTGAGCAGGATACCTTCAGTTTCCTTCATATGATGAGTGAAGGGAAAAGTAATTTGTCACCTTCTTACCTTAAAAAAACCTACTTTGCTGTAGTGTAAGATCTTGTGATGTTTCAGTATTTCTGTTTTTTTCCTCTTTTTTTAGGGTCCAGGTATATCTCATCCCTATGACAGTGGGCACATAGCAATGACTTACACAGGACTATCATGTCTGGTCATTCTTGGAGATGATCTAAGTCGAGTAAATAAAGATGCCATACTGGCAGGACTGAGAGCTCTCCAGCTGGAGGATGGAAGGTAAAAGATATTTTATATGCTGCAACTCCCACAACCCACATGTGGAATGAAACATAAGATATGTGTTTTTTATAGAAGTAGCTATAATCTTTTTGTTCTGTTAGAAGATAGTTTGATTGGTAGTCATATAAATCATAGAACATGATTGGCTGGCTTCTTGCAAGTAGTTATCAGAGTCATCAGAGGATACTAACTAGCTCTTTGAACCAAATGGAGGCTTGCTAAGCAGCAAACAATCCTAGAAGAAACAATTAAAGATTTATTTATTGTCATGGGTAATTCAACCTTTTTCCTATTTTTGTATATCATAGAATCATTTAGGTTGAAAAAGACCCTTGAGATCATGAAGTCCAACCCTTAACCCAGCACTGCCAAGTCCAGCACTAAACCATGTCCTTAAGTGCCACATCTACATGTCTTTCAAGTACCTTCAGGGGTGGTGACTCCAACGTTCCCCTGGGCAGCCTGTTCCAGTGGCAGACAACCCTTCTGATGAAGAAATTTTTTTCTGATACCTAATCTAAACCTCACCTGGTGAACTTGAGGCCATTTCCTCTGTCCCACCTGGGAGAGGAGACCAACCCCCACCTTGCCTGCCACCTTTCAGGGGGTTGAGTGATAAGCTGTCCTCTTGTTCTTTTCTCCAGGCTGAACACTCCAAGCTCCCTCAGCTGCTCCTCATCAGACTTGTGATCCAAACCTTTCTCCAGTTCCACTGCCCTTCCCTGGACGCTCTCTAGCATCTCAGTGGTCTTCCTTGTTTTGAGGGGCCCAAAACAAAACACAAAGCTTGAGGTGTGGCCTCACCAGTGCCCAGTGCAGCAGGATGGTTACTGCCCTGGTTCTGCTGGCCACTTTCTGATACGAACATTCAAATCAGGGCATCCACTGTCATCTTAGGAGTCTCTGAGATTGTGCCATAATAACCCAGCTACAAAAAAATTTATATGTTCATAGAGTTTGGTGAGACTGTAACAATAAGTAATGAAAATCTGATTCACCATTTCTATTAGAAATGGTAGTATTAGCAATTACCTTTTTACATGCCTAGGAAACTGGTCCTAAAGTTGTAGTAAGGAAAAAAAGCCTTGTGAGCTATTAGGGTTCCTAGGAAGTCAAATAATTCTGCCATAAAGAGGTAAAATGGTAAGTCATGTATCTGTAAATACTGTAATAGGTGAAAGACTGTAAGCATGAACATCTTGAAATAAATAAACCCCAGTGTCATTATGTTGCTGGAAATAGTTACTCAAGCTTCTAAATGTTTATAGTTCTACGCATTTGCTTTGGCTTAGAATTACATCTTCTAAAAAGAAAATCTAGTGTAGCTTTGGGTTGTATTTATGGGACTGCTGTAGACTAATCTTTAAAGAAAACACTGTGCAATTCCATGAACTGCATTTCATATTTTCTGCTGTAACAGGTGAAAAGTGTCTAAAGACAGAAATGTTTCTTTCAGTTTCTGTGCCGTGCTGGAAGGAAGTGAGAATGATATGAGGTTTGTGTACTGTGCTTCCTGCATCTGCTACATGCTTGATAACTGGTCAGGCATGGATATGAAGAAAGCAATTGACTACATTAGAAGAAGTATGGTGAGTGTTCACAAAATGTTACTTCTTCCTATGCTTTAAGGCTTATAACTTTTTTTCTTAACTAAGGCTTAAAAAAAGTCTCTGTCCAAACTATATTACAGTAATTTCTTTATTTTTTCTTTCTTCTCTAGTGATTTTAGAATTACAAAGTACATTGGATTTTTGCATTTGTATTTTCATTTAAATGATTACTTTTTTATTATTAGATTATTTTATTTGGTGTTTGTTCACTGAAAATTAAATTTTAAATCCTCTTTAAAATAATTAAACAACTGAAAGCACGTTTTTGTAAACTGAGGTTATGATGTTTGTGTAACTTAGAAAAAATGCATAAAGCACTTTTGAAAAGTGTACCAATGAAATCCTCACATTTCATTGAGCTGTAGTACTTCTTTTTAAAAGATACACAGATTCAAATAAACTAATTATTGGCATCCATTCATGCTTAAATGTTTCCAGTCATGCACTTCATAGTTTATTTATTTATACTTGAAATGAAAAAAAAAAATATTCATGAGTGTGTGCACATTGTTTTTCTGTGTCTGTGCAAGTTATCTTCGTATTTTATGGGAATAAAGGAGCTTTCTATTTTTGCCTGTTTCATTAGTTTAATTGAGTTACATTTTCAAAAATAGAAACACTATTTTTTAAGAAAGCTGAGCAAGCTTGAAAATTGCAGCTCCCTGAGTGAGTAAACAGAGATTAAACTCTTGTGATGCACAAAGAAGACGCAAATTTATGATGACACACAACTTCTGTTGTAAATGAGTATTTTCAGTAGTTGCTGCCAGCAGCGAGATTGTAAAATTTATGTGAGAAACAAGTTTAAAAAAAGACTTCAAAATCTCCTGCTTCAGACCAGTTTGGTTTTTATTTGTTGTTTATTTTTAAAGGAGGTAGTTGGATGTCTTAGTATTTCTTACTGCACACCTTCCAGCTTTCTGGAACACTGCCATGGTCCTGGACAGATTGAGATGATCAAGGCCAGGGCTCAGTCATACAAGGATATGGACCTTCAGTCTGTTCACACCCTAGTAGCACCTTTTATCCAATTTTCCCTGCTGTTTTCCCTTACTTGTTCTTCTCCAGTCTGCTTTGATATTTCCATTTCTTACCATTGGCCCTTTCCCTAGCCATCCCATAGTAAGTTATGCTCACCCCTGCATTCTCCAGAAAACAGTCCATGATAAGAGGGTTTCTGTACAATCCTGAATCTTTCTCTCCTGCATCCCGTAAGAGCCCTCTCCCACAGTTGGTAGCTTACCTTAGTTAGCATGGGTTCTCAGCATGAGAATATCCCTGTTGAATCTTTCCATGGGTTTCACCCAAGGACAATGACTTATCCATTCTCCTTTCACAGTCTGAGGAGAGGAGCATAGGCAGTGCTTGCTCTTACTGACTAGGTTAGGAGCATTCTTTCTCCTCTGATCCTTTCTGAACCTTAATGTTTACTGAGGCCAGTCTTTAGTCAAATAGCTTAGCAGAGATACAATTGGAGAATCAAATGCTACAGAAGAACAGAAAACAAAACCCAAGAGCAAAATCCTCATTGTAGTTCTGTACATTACATTGTTTGTTAGTTAACCTTGTGAACATTTGAGTGCCGTTTTGGTCCCAGAGGAAATGGTGGAACTAGGAAGGGGACAAAGAAAGTTGAGTTGAACTGTGAAAAGTACAAATCAGCTTGTGTAAAAGGGGTATTTAAGATAGTAGGAGTCTTTATTCTGGAAATGAAATTGTTAAGTAGAGTGTGACAGAGACATGTAAAGTAACAGGTAGCACTGAAAAAATAAAGGGATCAAGATGCAACTACTTCTTTCTAAGAACAGACAGAGAGTATCAGATGAGGCCATTAATTGAGCAGGCAAGTGGAGATTTTTTGAAAATTTAGTTTTGAAGTGGTACTGGAGATTTACTGTGTAGTGTGATCTTGAAGCAAATTTATGCTTTGCTTCTAGAGCTTAGCATTAATTGTTGCATCTGTAAATCCAGTCATTATGTTCCTATTGTAAAAATAGATACTATTAAAAAATACTGAGTGAAGCCTGAACATGGTAGGACATCTTGGAAGGCCTCCTACTAATACTTCCATTCCCCAGTAAAGTAGAATTGAGTCTTGGCATGATCAAAGTTCAGAAGACACTGTGGCTTACTGCAAAGATTGTGTCTTTTGCTGGCTAGCTCAGAGTCACTTAGAGAGATCCTATAAGCAGTGTTCTGTAGGCAACAGTCATCCTAGCATGTAGAAATATGCAGCAAGACATGCTGTATTTTTGTCCAGGTTTACTGTGAATTGGTATACACTGTGTTCAGTAGGACATCTTTAAACCACTGGTGTGCTGTGAGTTCACTGCAGAGTTGGTATGGGCATGTATACTAGTTCTCTCTGTGTTCTCTGGGTTTGCATTCCTTGGTCCACCAGTATTTCTGTGAATTAATTCAGTTGCAAGGTGTCTAGCAATTCTGGGAAAAGACACAAAACCTTTTCATCTTGCTTGGTCACATTTAGAGCTGAAGATGTGTCTGAAAAAGTCTGACGTTCAGAGACTAGCCCATTGGGAAGATAATTTCATGGCAGTGGTTGTTACTTCCTTTCATTCATTCATTCATTCATTCATTCATTCATTCATTCATTCATTCATCTCTTTCCCCCACTTCCCTTGAGATGTATTTCAGTTCAATTACCTATCACAGGAGCCAAGCAGTTCTTAAAGTGTATCTCATAAATATATATGAGTATGAAATGTGGCATACAAGGATGTTAGCTTGATTTCTCTCATTAAGATTTTGTAGGTGGTGCTAAACCTAACCTATAAAATGGAACAATCTCTGTTTGAGATTATTTCATTTGTTACTCCTTGTGTAACTAACTATACAATGAATATAGCTATAGGCTTTATTGTAAATGCTTATTCCTGTTTTGCTACAATGTCACCTCATTCTGGCACTTTTTTACTTATAGAACAAAAGAGATTTAATTGCTCAATACTAAACTGCTTTGACAGAAAGGTGTGGGTTTGATTTACTGTTGTATGTCACTCATTTACACCTAGAAGAAGCACATAATGGTTAACAGAACTTTTTTCAGTTTTTCAGATTGGCATACGGGTGAAGTGCAACCAATGTGGATTATGACTGGTTAAAACACAGTACTCTTTGTAATAAGCTTGTGGATTTTTTAGTTTGTTCTTTGGAATTTGTTGCCTTTAGTGATGCAGTATAAGAATTGTGACATACGATTCCGTACAGCTGAATGAGGGAGTGCATTTGTGTAGTTAGGCATTTCAAGAATAATGTGTAAAATGTTAGAAAGAATTGACTCTTCATACAGAGTAGATAGCCTTCTTGTTGTCATTCAAAAAAAAGGATTTAATGATGCTGATCACAAAAATAATTCTGGACCAGTTTTATTGTCAGTAAAATAGTCAGATTCCAACACACAGTTTTTATCAGTGTAGGTTGATTCTTGTCTTTCACATTCAAAACTCAGATATATCACTAACCAAATAACTACAGACACTAGGATGCTGAGATTTTGAACGACTTCCAGAGACTCAATAACACTTATGTTTGCAACAGTGCTTT